>AWOL01S0057784.1:0-27918 GCA_000715115.1 Nicotiana otophora
ACTACCAGAGGTAGAGGTGGAGGTCAGCCTAGAGCTCGAGCAGCAGCACTTGCAGTGGAGCCTGAGATTGACCACGAGGAGGAGGTTCCAGTTCAGACTGTAACTGTCGGACCATCTTAGGTCCCAGAGGGGTTCATAGCCACTCCAGTACTTCAGGATGCTCTAGTCCATTTGATGGGCCTTATGGAGAGTGTGGCCCAGACCGGTACATTCCTGGTGGCACCAGCCGTCTCTCGGGTTGGGGGAGGAGCACAAACTTCCGCTACTCACACCCCGAAGCAGGCGGCTCCCCAGTATCAGACTCCAGCAGCCCTGCCAATTGGGGTGGTTCAGCTGGTTGTACGACACAAGCCGGTGATATGTCCGCTATGTATTCTGAGGCTTTATTGAGGTTAGATAAGTTTACCAAGATCGTTCCTGTTCATTTCAGTAGTGCATCTTCTGAGGACCCACAAAATTATCTAGACCACTACCACGAGGTGTTGCAGAACATGGCTATAGTTGAGACCAATGTGGTTGATTTTGCAGCGTTTCAAATGACTGGTTCTGCCAAGAGATGGTGGAGAGATAATGTGTTGACTAGACCAGTTGGTTCGCCTGCACTTACCTGGGATTAGTTTTCACAAATATTTCTATAGAAGTTAATCCCTAACACTCTGAGAGAGGATTACCATATGCAGTTTGAGCGTATTCAACAGGGTATTATGGCTGTTACTGAGTACGAGACTCGATTAGTAGACCTAGCACTCTATGCCATTATCTTGCTTTTTACTGAGAGACAGAGTGAGGAGATTCATTGATGGGCTCACTTTCACTATCAGGCTACAGATGGCCAAGGATACTGGAGATGATATTATGTTTCACAGGGCCATAGATATTGCCAGACGGATCGAGATGGTTTATGCTCAAGAGAGAGAGGACTGGTGTCTGATAAGAGGACTCGTCATTTAGGTAGTTTTAGTGGTGCCTCATCTAGAGGCATGGTAACTTTTGGTAGGTGCCATCCTCCCAGGATATTTCAGTCAGCACTTCAAGCATCTCACAATGCCTCAAGGAGTTATGGTCCTTATGTACGTCATTCTGGGCAGCTAGCCTACAGTGCACTATCAGCTCTTATCACTGCGCTTCCGATTTAGAGCTATCACCGTGGTTATCCGGCCAGTTTGGGTCAGCTTCAGCTTCATCAGCCACAACAGTAGGATGGGTGTTTTGAGGGTGAAGGTACTAGTCTCATCAGGAGGTTTTGTCCGAGATTGTTAGGCGGCATGACATAGCAAAGTTCTCGTGCTATGGTTCCGGCACTGTTTGCTCCAGCGCCCGCTCAGCCAGCTAGAGGTAGGGATCAAACAACTAGAGGTGGAGGTCAAACCATTAGAAGTGGAGGTCAGACCGTTAGAGGTGGAGTCCAACCAACTAGAGGCCATCCCAAAGATGTAGTTCAGAGTGGTGGGGCTCAGTCCCAATGTTATGCTTTCCCAGCTAGGCCTAAGGTTGAGTTGTATGATGCCGTTATCACAGGTATTGTTCCAGTTTTCCATAGAGATGCTTCAGTTCTATTTGATCTGGGCTCTACTTATTCCTATATGTCATCCTATTTTGCTTGTTATCTAGTTGTGCCTCGTGATTCTTTGAGTGTCCCTGTGTATGTCTCTACGCCGGTGGGATATTCTATTGTTGTAGATCGCGTCTATTTCTCATGTGTGATTACTGTTGGGAGTCTTGAGACTAGTGTAGATCTCCTACTTCTTGATATGGTAGATTTTGATATTATCTTGGGTATGGATTGGCTATCACCTTATCATACTATATTGGACCGTCACACCAAGACAGTGCCCTTAGCCATGCTGGGGTTGCCTCAGTTAGAGTGGAGAGGGACTCCTGGCCATTCTACCGACAGGGTTATTTCCTATGTGAAGGCTTGATGTATGGTCGAGAAAGAATGTCTAGCATATGTAGCCTATGTTAGTGAGTCAAGTGCGGAGGTTCCTTCCATGGAATCAATACCAGTTGTGCGTAAGTTTCCATAGGTATTTCCTACAGATCTGCCGGGGATGCCACCAGGCAGTGATATTCTCTTATGTATTGATTTAGCTCCGGACACTCAGCCCATTTCTATTCCACCATACAGTATGGCCCCGCCGGAGTTGAAGAAATTGAAGGAGTGGTTGCAAGATTTGCTTGATAAAGGATTTATTTGACCTAGTGTCTCACCCTAGGGTGCACCTGTGTTGTTCGTGAAGAAGAAAGATGGGTCAATGAGGATATGTATAGACTATCGACAGTTGAACAAACTCACTATCAAGAACAAGTATCTGTTTCCGAGGATTGATTACTTATTTGATCAGCTTTAAGGTGACAATGTGTTATTGAAGATTGATTTGAGGTCTGGCTAGCATCAATTGAAGATTAGGGGATCTGATGACCCTAAGGCGGCTTTTCGGACTCGGCATGGGCATTATGAGCTCCTAGTGATGTCATTTGGGTTGACAAATGCCCCAGCAACATTTATGGATTTGATAAACCGGTTGTTCAAGACCTATTTGGATTCTTTTGTGGTAGTATTCATTGATGATATCTTGATCTACTTCCGTAGTCGAGAGGAGCATGAGCAACATCTTCGGATTGTACTTCAGACTCTGAGGGATAGTCAGTTATATGCCAAGTTTTCAAAGTGTGAGTTTTGTTTAGACTCAGTCGCCTTTTTGGGGCATGTTGTATCTGCCGAGGGCATAAAAATGGATCCTAAGAAGATTGAGGCTGTTCAGAACTGGCCTAGACCTACTTCAGCTATAGAGAACAGGAGTTACCTGGGTTTGGCGGGTTATTATCGTCGGTTCGTAGAGGGTTTTCATCCATAGCAGCCCAATTTACTAGATTGACCCAGAAGGGTGCCCCATTCAGATGGTCAGATTAGTGTGAGATGATCTTTCAGAAGCTCAAGACTGCTTTGACTACGACGTTAGTGTTGGTGTTTCCCACAAGTTCAAGATCCTACATGGTGTATTATGATGCATCTCGTATTGGGCTCGGTGTAGTATTTATGCATGATTGTAGGGAGATTGCATAGGCATCACGACAGTTGAAGGTTCATGAGAAGAATTACCCTATTCGTGACTTAGAGTTGGCAGCCATTGTTCATGCGCTGAAGATTTGGAGGCACTATATTTATGGCGTGTCGTGCGAGGTATTCACGGATCATCGGAGTCTACAGTATTTGTTCAACAAGATGGATCTAAACTTGAGGCAGAGGAGGTGGTTGGACCTTTTGAAAGACTATGATATCAATATTTTGTATCATCCCAGGAAGGCCAATATGGTGGTCGATGTCTTGAGTAGAAAGGCTATGAGTATGGGTAGCCTTGCATATATTCCAGCTGGGGAGAGGCCGTTAGCATCAGATGTTAAGGCTTTGGCTAAGCAATTCGTGAGATTAGATTCTTTGGAGCGCATTCACGTTCTAGCTTGCATAGTCTCTCGGTCTTCCTTGTATGAGCGCATCAGAAAGCATCAGTATAATGATCCCCATTTGTTTGTCCTTAAAGACACGGTGCGGCACAGTGGTGCTAAGCAGGTTACTGTTGGAGATGATGGGGTTTTACAGATGCACGGTCGTATTTGTGTGCGCAACGTAGATGGGCTTCGTGAGTTGATTCTCGAGGAGGCCCACAATTCCCGGTATTTTATTCATCCGGATGCCGCCAAGATGTATCAGGACTAGCATCAGCACTATTGGTGGAGGAGGATGAAGAAGGATATAGTTGCATATATAGCTCGGTGTCTTAATTGTGAGCAAGTAAAGTAAGAGCATCAGAGGCCTGATGGTTTGCTTTAGAGGCTAGAGATTCCTAAGTGGAAGCGGGAGCGTATCACTATGAATTTTTTTGTTGGACCCCCACGGACTTAGAAGAAGTTCGACACGGTATGGGTCATTGTGGACAGGTTGACCAAGTAGGCACATTTTATTCTAGTGGTAGTTACCTATTCTTCGGAGCGGTTAGCTGAGATCTACATTCGCGAGATCGTCTATCTTCACAGTGTGCACATGTCACTCATTTCTCATCAAGGTAGACGGTTCACATCGTACTTCTAGAGGGCCGTACAATGCAAGTTAGGCACACGGATTGAGTTGAGTATATCATTTCACCCCAGACGGACGGACAGTCCGAGCACACTTTTCAGATATTGGAGGATATGCTTCGCGCCTACGTTATAAATTTCGGGGGTTCTTGGGATCAGTTCTTGCTGCTTGCGGAGTTTTCATACAACAATAGCTACCTGTAGAGCATTCAAATGGCTTCCTATGAGACATTATACATGAGGCGGTGTCATTCGCCAGTTGGATGGTTCAAGCCGGGAGATGCTTGGTTGTTGGGTACCAATTTGGTTCAAGATGCCTTGGAAAAAGTCAAGATTATTCAGGATCGGCTTCGCACCACTCAGTCTAGGCAGCATAGTGATGCCGACCGTAGAGTTCGTGATATTGCATTCATGGTTAGGGAGAGGGTATTGCTCCGGGTTTCACCCATGAAGGGTGTGATGAGGTTCGGAAAGAAGGAAAAGTTGAGCTTAGGTATATCGAACCCTTTGAGATTCTTGAGAGAATAGGTGAGGTGACCTACAGGCTCACATTGCCACCTAGTTTATCAGTAGTCCATCTGGCGTTCCATATGTCCATGCTCCAGATGTATCACGTTGATCTGTCCCATGTGTTAGATTTAAGCTCAGTCGAATTGGATAAGGATTTGACTTATGAGGAGGAGCCGGTGGCTATTCTAGCCGGGCAGGTCTGGCAGTTGAGGTCTAAGAGTTATCTTTTAGTTCGAGTGTAGTGGAGAGGTCAGCCGATCGAGGCAGCCACGTGGGAGTCCGAGTCAGACATGCAGAGTAGATATTCACACCTTTTCACCAGTCCAGGTACCTTTCTATGTCCGTTCGAGGACGAACGTTTATTTTAGAGGTAGAGAATGTGATGACCCGATAGATCAATTTCCATTTTAGCCTTCATTTCTATGTTCCGATACCTCGGATAGCTCCATTTAGCCTTCCTCGATTTGAGTGCACAGTCAGTGTCTTTTCCTGGAAACTTTTTATATGAAACACTTATGAAAATATGAAATTTTGCCTTAAAACTCATTTGAGATGACTAGAGTCAATGTTTTGTATAAATGAATCCGGATCAATGCTTTGACGGTCTCAGTTGGTATGTTTGATTTGGGACTTGGGCGTATACCCGAAATCGAATTTGAAAGTCCCTAACTTGATTTAACGTGATTTGTTGAAAACTAGCAATTTAAAGGTTTAAAGAATTTTTAAGTTTGACCGTACGTTGACCTTTTTGGTACCGCATTTGGATTTCAGTTTCGGAACTTGGTATATGTTCATTTCAGTATCTATGACTTGTCTACAAAATTTGGTGTGAAACGGAGCCGATTTGACGTGATTCGGACGCCCGGTTGTAAAATTTCATGTTCTTAAGTTTCTTTGAACATTTCAATCGTTTTGGTGTCCGATTCGTAGTTCTAGGTATTATTTTGGTGTTTTGATCACGCGAGCGAGTTCGTATAATGTTATTGCCCTCGTGTGCATGTTTAGTTAGGAGCCCCGAGGGCTCAGGTGAGTTTCGGACGCGTGGCTGAGTGTTTGAAAGAGTAAGACTTTATTGGTTTTGTGCACAGGTGTCAGACCCCACATTTGTGAAGTTAGGATTTCTATTGCGATAGGTTCGCATTTGTGAACAAATGCTTTGCATTTGCGATTGGGGGCTGGGGGAGCTGGTTCACAATTTTGATCAAATTGGTCGCATTTGCAGAATACCCAAGTTCTCATTTGCGAACAAAACCATCGCATTTTCAATGGCAGCAAAGATGTGAGTTCTTCACAATTGAGATAGATTTCTGTCATTTGCGGGATTTGCAAATGCGAACCCCAGGTCGCAATTGCATCATCTGCGCCTGGACAAAAAGCTGAAAAGACAGGATTTAGCTCATTTTTCACAAACTCTTTGTAAGCACCCTCCACTTCCAACCAAGAGGTTGTGAGTTCGAGTCACCCCAAGAGCAAGGTGGGGAGTTCTTGGAGGGAAGGATGCCGAGGGTCTATTGGAAACAGCCTCTCTACCCCAGGATAGGAGTAAGGTCTGCGTACATACTACCCTCCCCAGACCCCACTAGTGGGATTATACTGGGTTGTTGTTGTTGTTGTTGTTCTTTGTAACGACCCGGCCGACCACTTTGAGTGTTATAGCTTCGTTCCCCCATTTACTTATTCTGTGTTCAATTGTTATTATGTGACTTTCCGGGGTAGTTGGTTTGGTTCCGGGGATGCTTCGGAATGACCTGGGACACTTAGTCCCAAGATTGGAAGCCTAAATTGAAAGAGTTGACCGGATGTTGACTTATGTGTAGATGACCTCGAAATAGAGTTTTGATGGTTATCATAGCTCCGTATTGTAATTTTGGACTTAGGAGTTTGTCCGGATATTGATTTGGAGGTTCATAGGTTATTTTGGCTTGAAGTGGCAAAAATGTGAAAATTAGAAGGTTCGAGAGTTGAGAAGTTTGACCGAGAGTTGACCTTGTGGTTATCGGGATCAGATTTTGTTTAAGAGGGGAATGATGTAACGACCCGACTGGTCTCTTTGAGTGTTGTTGTGACGTCCCAAACTACACCCTTAGACGTGACTGGCACCCAACACACACTACCCGCCAGCCGAACCATACATTCATACCTTAGCCATTAATTTACAGCATTTGGTTAATTAAATAAGTATCCACATAATCTGATAACCATTACAAACAATTAATATCTCAAAATATAATACTGAAACTCTAGCCCTAATCCCACACTAGACCATGAAAAATCTAAGAGAATTGCAAAAGACATCATATGAATAAATAATATGGACTCTTTTGGCAGCCTCTACGAACAATGCGGCGGCTCACCTCAATAACTGGATTAACTCTAGCGAACTCGTCAGTTACCAGCTCTGTCTTCACCAATAGTATCTGCATAGACATGCAGGTAAGGAATGAGTTATACGTAAATATAACCCAGTAAGATCCTTGACCCGCCACTTTGATTACCCCTCGAATAAGTGTAAGAAAATACAAATACACAACGAGCACATAAATAATATGCACAGAAATTCTTTCACCATATAATTACTCTATAAGGCCCAAACAACTATTCAATAACAACACTATATATATCTCAACACAATCTACCCTAAGGAATTGTCATTGACGACAGTCCAGGGAATTAACCAAACACCCTGACGAGTCCACGACAGCATACACAATGCCCCCAAATCTATCACGGCGGCATATACAATGCCCCAAATATATTACGACAGCGAATAAATAATTTCTAACGCCCCAAAGCTATAGCACGAGGTTACATCACATCACACCATATCACAAATCACTTATTAAATAATTTTAGGTTTTTACAAAATAATATATATTTGCGGCTGGTCAACGATCACCGATTCTGCCAAGCGTACGCTCATCCGAATACATGGACCGGGCAGACAAAACATATTTTCAAAACGAATTTCGGAAAAGCAAGCATCAAAGCTTAGAGTCTCACTTACCTCGCTAACAGAAAGCTCTCCAACCTCGCAATGGCTAGAACACCAATTAAATGGCCTCAATCTATACAAAATATTGACTAACAATGTCAATTAGCTAGTTGGATTCAAATCCCAACATCTCAATCCGTACTCGCTAATTAATTGAAATTCCTATAGATTAAAACTTATATTCCAGTAATAATAATCCTAGAGTAGAAATTAAAGTATCTCTCCTTTTAGAAACCAAAACAGTAGCATTATATCATCCTATAAGCCATCAAATATTCTATAATTGTGAAGTATCTCTCCTTTTAGAAACCAAATCAGTAGCATTCTATCATCCTATAAACCATCAAATATTCTAACATTGTGAAGTCCAAATCGATTCCTTCAGTTTATATCCTATTCTTGTCCTAAACACTTTAAACACTCAATTATTAGGCCATAATTATTCATCCCAATCGTTACTACAATCATGCTTCATAAAATTCTAGTTGTCATTATTACTAGATCAAATTGAAATCGCAATACCAAATAATAATAATACCAGAAGCCTCTTAGAATAAGTCAGAAATCTCCACGGTCTTTTTTTGTGTGCGCCGCTGCCAAACGTTTCAAGCATATCCCAGTATCTCTTTCTATTATTATATATATATATATATCTCTCTTATTGAACACTAAGAAACCAAAACTCACCTATTCTATACCTACGTCCCTAAAACGTGGCAGCATATAGAATGGGCTTGGCCCACTTCATTCAACCATATTATGATCCACAATTACTATATAATTTACTAGTATGTGTTATTGTAAGTTAGATATACTAATTACTTATTTAATAAACTATCCTATATATTATTTTTAAATTCCCTTGTACTAACTTAATATTTGACCCATAACTATAAATAAAATTAATTCTCTAGTCTTACAATTAATAAGTATATAAAACAAATTCGGGTTATTACAGTTGTAGCCTCGTTCCCCCATTTACTGCTTATTATGCTCTCAATTATTGTTATGTGACTTGTCGGGGTAGTTGGTTTCGTTTCGGAGATGTTCGAGAATGATTTGGGACACTTAGTCCCAAGGTTGGAAGCCTAAGTTGAAAGAGTTGACCGGATGTTGATTTATATGTAGATGACCCCGGAATGGAGTTTTGATGGTTCTGATAGCTCTGTATGGCAATTTTGGACTTAGGAGTGTGCCCGGATATTGATTTGGAGGTCCGTAGGTGATTTTGCCTTGAAATGACAAACGTTGGAAAAAGAAGGTTGGAGAGTTGAGAAGTTTGACCGAGAGCAGACCTTGTGGTTACCGGGCTCGGATTTTGGTAACGAAAGTTGAAATAGATCCGTTGTGTCATTTATGACTTGTATGAAAAATTTGAGGTTAATCGGAGTTGGTTTGGTATGTTTCGGCATTAGTTTTGAAAGTTAGAAATTCATTAGGCTTGAATCGATGTGCGATTCGTGGTTTTAGTGTTGTTTGATGTGATTTTATGTCTCGAGCGAGTTCGTATGATGTTTTAGGACTTGTTGGTATGTTTGGTTGAGGTCCCGGGGGTCTCGGTTATGATTCAGACCATGTTCGGTGCATTTCATAACTTGAAGACTGTTGATTTTTGTTGGTGTTTGTTTCCTTATATGCGATCGCGAGTGGAGGATCACAATCGCGAAGAGTATTTTGCACAGCTTGGATTTTGTTCTATGGGATCGCAAAAGGATGTCTGTGATCGCGGAGCTTTGGCTTTCAGTGCATCGCGAATGCGTGGGTTAAGTCGCGCTCACGAAGAGGAAAGGAAAAAAATGGAGATTCCATGTGTTGTTCTTTGCGATCAAATGAGGCTGTCCGCGATCGCGTAGGTCAGGGATGTTTGGTCACCGCATTCGCGACCTGGTTTCTGCGTTCGCGTAGAAGGATTTGGGCTACTGAAGATTTTGTTGTTTGCGATCGCGAAGGAAATACCGCGATCGCGATGTGTAATCACTGAGCAACAGTGTTAAATACCAAAATCGAGGGTTTGAACCCATATTTCATATTTTGAGCAAAAGACCTCGCATTTGGGCGATTCTTAAATGAATTTTCAAGGAGTTGATTGGGGTAAGTGATTCTAACTCGGATTTGGTTAAATTACATGAATCTATCATTATTTTTATCATTTAATTAGTGTTTTGGGTTGAAAAAATTGGGAAACATTCATATGCTGTAATTTGAGGATTTGAAGGTCGAGTTGTATTTGGATTTGTGTAATTTTAGTGTGGTTGGACTCGTGAATGGGTGTTCAGGTTTTGTTATTTTTGGCGGATTCCGAGACGTGGGCACGGGATTGACTTTATGACTTTCATTATAGAACTTAGTTTTTTCAAATGTAATTGATTCCTATAGCATGAGTTGACTGTATCGAGTTGTTTTGTGGCTAGATTTGAGTCGTTCAGAGGCAGGTTCACGAGGCAAGGACTCGTTGGAGTAGAGATTTGCACGGTTTGAGATAAGTAACACTTCTAAACATGGTTCTTAGGGTATGAATCTTTGAATTACGTGTATGTGGCTGGTGTTGATGTGACACACATGCTAGGTGACGGGCGTGTGGGTGTGCACCATAGGAATTATGACTCGGTCAATTCTGTGGAACTGTGCAGTCAAATAATCATGTCTTTATCCATATATTCTTCATGTGTCAGAGAAATTGAGTTGGGATTCATGTTAGAAATTATGCTTAGGCTATATGCGGGTAATATTGGGACCCATAGAGGTCGTGTTGCTGTTGAATTAATTACTTAATTTAAAATTATGCACTCAATCACATGTATCATTTGCATATCATATCTCAGTGTATTTTTCTATATAGTGATACATCATATCATCATTGTTCAGGCTGATTGTCATGATATTCGTGAGCCTAAGAGACTCGAGAGATTGATGACTGAGTAAGGCCGAGGGCCTGATTGTGAGGATATTTATGGGATCTAGCTGCACGCCGCAACAAACTTTATTGATTCATGCCATGATTGGCTTCTTTTAGCGCTTGGACAGGATCCGCCCATCCGGAATCTGACTTAACAGCAATGAGGACAGGTATCTACTGAGTGTGAATGCCAAATGCGAGTGCTGAGCACGAGTGCCGAGCGATCGAGAGGATTGAGTGACTGGAGGACTGAGTGAATTGATACTTCCAGAGTATGCATATGATTTTATCACTGCGTTGCATTATAATTGGCATGCACAATTGACATGTAGATATAGAGATGTATCATTCCTCATTTCAGTCACACTTGGCATATTTTATCTGTTTTGAGCTTAAACTGATAAACTTGGAAGCATATCTACATTTCTATACTGATAATTCTGTATTTGGATTGTACCTATTGAGCTTGTCACTGCTTTCAGCCCAAGGTTAGTCTTGTTACTTATTGAGTACATTGGGACGGTTGTACTCATACTATACTCTGCACTTCGTGTGCAGATCCAAGTACTTCTGGGTATAGAGGCTGCTAGCTTTAAGAGATTTATCTATCGGAGTCTATCGAGGTAGCTGTCTTGGCGTCCGTGGACTTTGACTCTCCTTCTTTTTAATTTACTTGTGCTATTCTATCTTTCTAGAAAGTGTTTTTATCAGCCAGACTATGTTGTCATTTATATTCTCATGTACTCAGTGACACCCGAATTTTAGGGAATATTGTATTGAGTCGCGGTATTTTTGTATTAGTATTTATGAGATTTTACTCTTAAGCTTATTTTATTATGTTTTCAAACTTAAAGATGTGTGGTTTATTGTGATTGTCGGCTTGCTTAGTTTTGCGATAGGCGCCATCACGACACGTGAGATTTGGGTCATGACATGTTCGTATCAGTGCCTAGGTTAAATAGGTCTCACGAGTCATGAGCAGGTTTAGTAGAGTCTTGTGGATCGGTACGGAGACATCTGTACTTATCTTCGAGAGGCTGCCAAACCATTAGGAAAACTTCACTTTCCTATATTCTTGTCGTGCAAATGTATTGATTTCGGAAACTAAACTTTTGTTATTATATTCTCTAACAGATGGTGAGGACGCAGGCTACCGAATTCGGCGGAAGGCCACCTGTACCTCCAGCTAGGGCTAGGAGAGGCCGGGGCCACGGTAGAGGCTAAGGTGTAGCTCGTACAGAAACTAGAGCAGCACCTGTAGACCCACCAGCTGCTCCAGCTCAGGAGCAGAATCTAGATGTGGTTGAGCCGATGGGACCAGCTCAGGCACCAGCTGTGCCCATTGTGATTCCGGGCCTTTAGGAAGCTCTATCCAAGATATTGATTGTTTGCACTACCCTTGCTCAGGCGATTTCAGTTTCGACTGCGCCAGCTTTTTTTTCAGGCCGGGGGAGGTGCTTAGACTCCCGCCACCCGTACTATAGAGCAGGCGATGCAGGGACTTCAGATACCGGGGGTATTACCAGCCCAATCGGTTACAGCTGCTCAGGTCCAGGTGGGTCCCATTATGATTGATGAGGAGCATAAAAGACTAGATAGGTTTGGGAGGCTCAAGCCTCCAACATTCAGTGGGGTTGAGTCAGCGGATGCTTAGGACTTCTTGGATAAGTGCTAGAGGATTCTTCGCACGGCGGGTATTCTGGGGACTAGTGGGGTCTCATTTACTATTTTCAACTAACGGGGGAAGCCTTTAGATGATGGGAGGCCTATGAGCGGAGCAGGCCAACCGATGTTGCACCACTTTCATAGCACGAGTTCTCCGTCCTCTACCTGGAGAAGTTTGTGCCATCGACCCGCAGGGAGGAGTTGCGTAAGCAGTTTGAGTAGCTACGCCAGGAGGTTATGTCTGTGACCCAGTACGAGATGAGATTTTCAGAGTTGGCTCGTCACGTGATCTAGTTGGTTCCCATAGAGAGGGAAAGGATTAGGTGGATCATTGATGGCCTCATCTATAGATTGCGTTTTGTTATAACTCGAGAGAATGCATTAGGTACTAGGTTCGACGAGGTGGTTGATATTGCTCGATGGGTAGAGTTGGTCCGTAGTTAGGAATGTGAGGAGAGGGAGGCGAAAAGACCTCGTGGTTCGGGTGGTTTCAGGGGTGTTCCTACTGGGGGGTTGTCCTACCATAGCAGGGCCCGACCTTATAGGCCCGTTCAGATGGCTCGTCTGGTTCATTGTGGTGCATCAGTTAGCCTTGGTTCATACAATACCTATTGCTTAGTGCTCTCCTAGCTCAGAGTTCATCCTATGCTCCATCGGTTCAGGGTTCATTTCTGCCAGGTCCTTCCAGCAGTTATTCTGGTTCTCGGGTCTCGATTCAGTCCCCACCACCTGCGGGGTGTTGCTTTAAGTGTGGGGTGTTGCTTCGAGTGCGGGGAGTTTGGGCATTTGTGAAGACAGTGTCCCCATCGCTTTGGAGGTCCAGTTCAGCAGAGGGGTCGGCGGTGACTTTCGCACTAGTTACTTCACCACCCGCCCAACCAGCTCGGGGTTGGGCTCAGACAGCTAGAGGGGGACGACGATTTGGTGGTGGTCAGGCTCGATTCTGTGTTATTCCTGCCAGGCCAGAGGCAGTTACTTCAGATGTAGTGATCACAGATATTGTTTTAGTGTGCCACAAAGATGCTTCCACATTATTTGACCTTGGTTCTACTTATTTTATGTATCATCCTATTTTACTCGTTATTTGTATATGCCACATGAGTCCTTAGTTTCACCTGTTCATATATCGATGCTGGTAGGCGATACTATTGTTGTGGACCATGTGTATCGGTCGTGTGTGGTGACCATTGGAGGATTGGAGACTAGAGTTGATCTCTTATTACTTAGTATGGTTGATTTCTACGTGATTTTTGGTACGGATTGGTTGTATCCATGCGATGCTATTTTAGATTGTCAGGCTAAGACTGTGACGTTGGCGATGCCGGTGTTGTCGAGGATCGAATGGAGAGGTTCACTAAATTATATTCCCAGCAGGGTGATTTCATATCTGAAGGCCCAACGGATGGTTGGGAAGAGGTGTCTGTCATATTTGGCCTTTGTCAGAGATGTTGGTACTGATACTCCTACTATTGATTCTGTTCCAGTAATGCTAGACTTTTTGGATGTGTTTCCTGCAGATCTGTCGGGAATGCCACTCGACAGGGATATTGATTTTTGTATTGACTTGGTGCCGGGCACGCAGCCCATTTCTAATCCTCCGTATCATATGGCACCAGCAGAATTGAAGGAATTAAAGTAGCAACTTCTTTATAAGGGGTTCATTAGGCCTAGTGTGTCGCCTTGGGGTGCACCGGTTCTGTATATGTAGAAGAAAGATGGTATTATTCGAATGTGCATCGACTATAGGCAGTTGAACAAAGTTACAATTAAGAACAAGTATCCTTTCCCGCACATTGATGATTTATTTGACCAGCTTCAGGGAGCGAGGTTGTTCTATAAGATTGATTTGAGGTCTAGGTATCACCAGTTGAAGATTTGATACTCGGATATTCTAAAGACGACATTCAGGACCCGTTATGAGTTCCTTGTGATGTCTTTTGGGCTGACTAACGCCCCAGCAACATTCATGCATCTAATGAACAGTGTATTCCAGTCGTATCTTGTTTCGTTTGTCATAATATTTAATGATGATATCCTAGTGTACTCACGTAGCTAGGAAGAGTATGCACACCATTTGTCACAACCCAAAAATCTCACCACAGGCGTCGTGATGACACCTAGTATCTAAGGCTAGGTAAGCAGATTTCAGTTACATTTTTGAAGCCATTTGTTTTAATTAAATAAGTAATCAAAACTAACAACGGAACAAATATAAAAAAATTATAACCTCCCAAGATTGGTAGTACTGAGTCACGAACTCTAACTGAATACATGAAATGATCACGAGGACCGAATATGCAATATTGTTTGATTACGAATTAATAGTACAATGAAATAAAAATACCCCAAGGGACTGCGACGACCAAGCAGCTCTACCTTGAATCCTTACGATCCCGCTTTAACTCTGCTCAAGTCCGATATCTCCAATACCGGGCTCTGCACAAAAATGTGCAGAAGTGTAGTATGAGTACACCACGGTCGATACCCAGTAAGTATCAAGACTAACCTCAATGGAGTAGAGATGAGGTACAGTCAAGGCAGTCACTAGTCTAATAACCTGTACAATATAATATACAAAATAATAGGAAACAAATAACATCAAGGCAACATAAAACAACCAATGATATGCAAAGTAAGAAAATAAAATCACCATTTAATATCGTTCAACAATTAATAAATATAATTATACCCAGTTAAATCAAGTTCTTCAATTAAATATCTTTAACATATAATTCTTACTAATAAAACTCTTTTTCAAATATAATTTCATCGAATAAATATCTTTCAAATATTATTCTTTCATATAATTCTTCTTGAATAAAAATCCTTTCAAATAAATATTTTGAATATAATTCTTTCGATTAAAGAGTCAACACATGACACGTCATTTCAAAATCATAAAACTACGGGTCTCAGTCCATTTTCATATTTTTCATAAACACGGGTCTCAGCCCATTTTTCATATTTCCACGGCACATTGTGCCCATAATTAAATCATCATATTTTCCCGGAAACCTCGTGCCCTCATTTCATATCACAAGTACAGGGACAATTCACGTGCCAAATATTATTATCATTTCATCACACCACCTCGTGCCCACATTTCATATCACAACTGTACGGACAATTCACGTGCCAAATATCCTCATTATTTACTCACGACACCTTGTGTCTACATTTCATTTTATAATCCGCCTGACAATAGCCGCAAGCTCTCAATTTCAACATAAATTAGATTATTATCAATTTACCAACAAGACAAATTGCACAAGGTATAAAAATAAACACAAGAAAATCACAACATCACATGAAAATCATCAACACCACAATCCCGCATCATCACATATCGTCCCTGACAATAGCCACCCTTAACGCTCCTATTGCCACCCTTATCACTCCTATAGCCACCCTTATCACTCCGCCCAGACAATATCAATAGCCACCCTTATCGCTCCTATTGCCACCCTTATCGCTCCTATAGCTACCCTTATCGCTCCGCTCAGACTATGTTCCAACAAGCACAACCACAGTGAAATGTCACCCTTATACCCACATAATATCAACGGTGAAATGCCACCCTTATATCCTCAAAATAATAATTAACACAACACAACAATTTACACGAACAATTATCACGGCAACATACCAAAATAATTCATATCACAATTTTTCCAATGGCCACAATCAAATTTTAAAGATATAACCAAATCAATTAATTTCACAACAAATAGCCAAAAGCTCCACACAATGTGTACAACACCCAAAAACAATCAATAGAGATAGAAATTACTCAACATAAAGTAAAGTTTTCATTAAATTTTAATTTTCAATAATAATATAAACACCTCTTCTTAAGCTCATTTAATTAATTATTTGCAAAGGGAAAATTCATAATAAAATTAAATTCCAATAATTATCAAACAAACAAATTCACAAAATTACATAAATAATCAAGTAACAATCACATCAAATTGTCATATAACAACAGACTCAACAACAACAAGGATTTAGGCATGACAAATAGATGATTAAATATATACCAATAATTATCCAATTTACCACACAATATGCTCAAGACTTTAACTCAATAAAATTTACACATATAAGACGAGTCCGTACTCGTCACCTCGCGTACACGGTTTTTACATTTCACAAATGGCACATAAGCCTCGATGTCTAAGGGGTAATTCCCCCACTCTAGGTTAAGCAAGACACTTACCTTTTTGAAGTTGTGCCGATATTCCAAAATCGCCTTCTTTCTTCAATTGACCTCAGGACCACTCAAATCTATCCGAATTAAATGCATAACTTCATTAATATTCATCGGAAATAATTCCGGATAATAATACGTTGACTTAAAATTTTATTCTAAAAAGTCAACAAACGTAAATGCGAGGCCCACCTCTCGGAACCCGACATAATTTTTACGATATTCAAACACCCATTCCGATACGAGTTCAACCATACCAATTTTATCGAATTCCAATAACAACTTGACTTCCAAATCTCAAATTTTTATTTTTGGAAGAGTTTGCAAAAATCTTGATTTCCTCCATTTAAATTCGAATTAAATGATAAATATAATTGTGGATTCATGAAATATAAACACTTTATGATATTGAACACTTACCCAAGTCAAAGGCGTGAAGAACTCCTCCAAAATCGCCCAAAAACCGAGCTCCAAAATCTCAATCGAAAATGACAAGGTGACTGATTTTCGGTCCTTATGTTGCTGCCCAGTTTCGCACCTGCGGGTACTGTTCAAGCACCTGCGGGCACTGTTTACGCACCTACGGGTACTGTTCTCGTACATGTGGTACTGTTAACGTACCTGTGGTACTATTCACACACCTGCGAAAAAAATAGCAAGCTGCCCAGAAATTCCAGCAGCTTTTCTTCAAGTCCGAATTGATCCGTTAACCTTCCGAAATCCACCTGAGGCCCTCGGAACCTCAACCAAATATACCAACACGTCCCAAAATATAATATGAACTTAGTCGAGGCTTCAAACTATGTCAAACAATGCCGAAGTTACGAATCGCGTATCGAATCGAATTATAAGTTTTTAAATCTTCCAGCTTCTATATTTTGCGCCAAAACGTATCAAATTAATCCAGAATGACTTCAAATTTTGCACACAAGTCATAATTGACTTAACGGAGCTATTCCCATTTCAGGAATCAAAATCCGACCTCGTTATCAAAAATTCACCCTTCGATCGGACTTTTCCAAAATCTTATATTTTCCAACTTTCACCAAAATGTGTCAAATTGTCCTCCAGACTTCCAAATTCAAATCCGAACATACGCCTAAGTACGAAATCATCATACAAAGCTATTTCCATTCTCAAAATTCTATTCCGGGGTTGTTTGCTCAAAAGTCAACTCTCCGCTCAACTCTTTCCATTTAAACTTCTAAATAAGAATTGCTCTTTTAATAAAATTCCGAATCTTCAGTAAATCAAATTCGACCACACCCGTGGATCATAATATATATTGCGAAGCTGTTCGAGACCTTAATCCACTGAACATTGCGTTAATTCTTAAAATGACAAGTCGGGTCGTTACACCATTTGAGGATTGTATTATAGAGGTTGAGGGAGGAGAAGCTTTATGCCAAGTTCTCCAAGTGGGAGTTTTGGCTTAGTTAGGTAGCGTTCTTGGGCATGTGGTGTCCAGTGAGGGGATTAAGGTGGATCCAAAGAAGATAGAGGCGGTTCAGCATTGGCCCAAACCGTCTTCATCTACTGAATTCGGAGTTTTCTCGGCTTGTCCGGATATTATCGTCGCTTCGAGGAGGGTTTCCCATACATTTCAACATCTTTGACCATATTGACCGATAAGGGTACTTCATTGAGATGGTCGGATGAGTGTGAGGAGAGATTTTAGAAGCTCTAGACTGCCTTGACCAAAACATTAGTTCTGGTTTTGCCTTCAGCACCGTGTTCCTATATAGTCTATTGTGATGCTTCTCGGATTGGTATTGGGTGAGTATTTATGCACGAGGGTAGAGGCATTGCCTATGATTTGCGCCAGTTGAAGCCTCATGAGAAGAACTACCTTTTTTCATGATTTGGAATTGGCAGTCATCATTCCCGCATTGAAGATTTGGAGGCATTATCTCTACAGTGTGTCTTGTGAGGTATTCACGGATCATCGGAGTCTCCAGGACTTGTTGAAGCTAAGGGATCTATATATATAAGGTAGCAGAGATGGTTGGAGATACTAAAGGACTATGATATTACCATTTTGTATCATCCCGGGAAGGCCAATGTGGTGGCTGATGCCTTAAGTAGAAAGGCGGTGAGTATGGGTAGCCTTGCATTTATTCCTGTTGATAAGAGGCCGCTTGCATCGGATGTTCAGGCCTTGGCCAATCAGTTCTTGAGGTTAGATATTTCAGAGCATAGACGGGTTCTAGTTTGTGTGGTTTCTCGGTCTTTCTTATATGATCGCATCAGAGAGCGTCGGTATGATAATCCCCATTTGCTTGTCCTTAAGGACACAGTTCAACACGGTGATGCCAAGGAGATTACTATTGGGGATGATGGGGTGTTGAGTATGCAGGGTCGGATTTGTGTACCCAATGTAGATGGACTACATGAGTTGATTCTTGAGGAGGCCCACAGTTTGTAGTATTCCATTCATCTGGGTGCCGCAAAGATGTATCAGGACTTGAGGCAGCACAATTGGTGGAGGAGGATGAAGAAAGACATAGTAGGTTTGTAGCTCGGGGCCTAAATTGTCAGCAGATGAAGTACGAACATCAGAGACCGGACAGTTTGCTTTAGAGACTTGAGATTCCAGAGTGGAAATGGGAGTGTATCACCATGGACTTTGTAGTTGGGCTCCTTCGGACTTCGAGGAAGTTTGATGCTATTTGGGTGATTGTGGATCAGTCGACCAAGTCCGCGCACTTCATTCCACTTGGGACTACTTATTCTTTGGAGCTACTAGCTGAAACCTACATCCACGAGATTGTTCGCCTCCACAATGTGCCGGTATCCATAATTTCAGATCGTGGCACGTAGTTCATGTCACAGTTTTGGAGTCTAGTGGATCGAGAGTAAGACACAGGGGTTAAGTTGAGTACAACAATCCACCTCAGACATACTGACTATCCGAGCACACTATTAAGATATTGGAGGATATGCTATACACTTGTGTCATAGATTTCGGGGTTCATGGGATCGGTTTCTACCATTTGTAGAGTTTTCCTACAACAATAGCTACCAACCAAGCATTCAAATAGCTTCGTATGAGGCTTTGTATGGGAGATGATGTCGGTCTGCGGTGGATTGGTTTGAGCCGGGTGAGGCTAGGCTATTGGGTACTGACTTGGTTCAAGATGCTTTGGAAAAAGTTAAGTTGATTCAGGATAGGCTTCACACGGCGCAGTCTAGACAGAAGAGTTACGCCAATCGGAAGGTTTGTGATATTGCTTACATGATGAGAGAGAAGGTACTTTTCAAAGTTTAACACATGAAGGGTGTTATGAGGTTCGAGAAAAAGGGCAAGTTGAGCCCTCGGTATATTGGGCTTTTTGAGGTGCTTGAGAGGATTAGAGAGGTAGCTTACAAGCTTGTATTGCCGTCTAGTCTATCGAGTGTTCATCCAATGTTTGATGTTTCCATGCTCCGGAAGTATGTCAGCAATCCATCTCATAATTTGGACTTCAGCAAGGTTCAGTTGGATGGTGATTTGACATATAATGTGGAGCCGGTGGCCATTTTGGATCAATAGGTTTGAAAGTTGAGATCAAAGAACACAGTTTCGGTGAAGGTGAAGTGGAGAAGCCAGCCAGTCGAGGAGGCTACTTGGGAGACCGAGCGGGAGATGAGGAGAAAATATCCACGCCTATTTGATACTCCACGTATGATTCTAGACCCGTTCGAAGATGAACGTTTGTTTAAGAGGGGATGATGTAACGACCCGACCGGTCGCTTTGAGTACTGTAGCCTCCTTCCCCCATTTACTGCTTATTCTGTTATTCATTGTTTTTATGTGACTTTCCGGGGTACTTGGCTTTTGTTACGGGATGTTTCGAAATGAGTTGGGACACTTAGTCCCAAGGTTGGAAGCCTAAGTTGAAAGAGTTGACCGGATGTTGACTTATGTTTAGATGAACCCAGAATGGAGTTTTGATAGTTTGGATAGCTCTGTATGGTAATTTTGAACTTATGAGTGTGTCCGGATATTGATTTGGAGGTTCGTAGGTGATTTTGGCATGAAATGACAAAAATTGGAAAATTAGAAGGTTGGAGAGTTGAGAAATTTGACCGAGAGTTGACCATGTGGTTACCGGGCTTAGGATTTAGTTCCAGAAGTTAGAATAGGTCTGTTGTGTCATTTATGATTTATGTGCAAATTTGGAGGTTAAACAGAGTTGATTTGGTATGTTTTGGCATTAGTTTTGAAAGTTAGAAGTTCATAAGTTCATTAGGCTTGAATCGATGCATTATTCATGGTTTTAGTGTTGTTTGATGTGACTTGACATTTTGAGCGAGTCCGTATGATGTTTTAGAACTTTTTGATATATTTGATTGAGGTCCCGGGGGCCTCGGGTGTGATCCAGACCATGTTCGGTACATTTTGGAACTTGAAGACTGCTAAATTTTGTTGGTGCTGGTTTTCTTATATGTGATCGCGAGTGGAGGATCGCGATCGCGGTGGAGAAGAGTATTTTGGGCAGCTGGGATTTTGTTCTATGCGATCTCGAAAGGATGTCTACGATCGCGGAGTTTTGACTTCAGTGCATCGCAAACACGTGGGTTAATTCTCGTTCGCGAAGAGGAACGGAAGAAGCTAGGGTTTACACACATTGTTCTTTGCGATCGCGTGAGGATGCCCGCGATCGCATAGGTCAAGAATGTTTGGTCACCGCATTCGAGACCTGGTTAGTGCGTTCGCGTAGAAGGATTTGGGCTACCGAAGATTTTGTTCTTCGCGATCGCAAAGGAAATTCCGCGATCGCGATGTGTAATCACTGGGAAGCAATGTTAAATACCAAAATCGAGGGTTTGAACCCATTTTTCACATTTTGCACTAGAGACCTCGGATTTGGGCGATTCTTGAAGGGATTTTCAAGGAGTTGATTGGGATAAGTGATTCTAACTCAGATTTGGTTAAATTACATGAATCTATCATTATTTGTATCTTTTAATTAGTGTTTGGAGGCCGATTCGCGGGTAAGGGCTTGTCGGAGTAGAGATTTACACGGTTTGAGGTAAGTAACACTTCTAAACTTGGTTACGAGGATATGAATTCCTAAATTACATGTTATCTTGCTAGGTGACAAGCGTGTGGGCGTGCACCATAGGAATTGTGACTATGTCGATTCCGTGAAACTATGTAGTCAAATAATAGAGTCTTTTTCCATATATTCTCAATGTGTTTGAGGAATTGAGCTGGGATTCATGTTAGAAATCATGCTTTGGCTATATGTTGGTACTGTTGGGACCTATAGAGGTCGTGTTGCTGTTTAATTGCTTGCTTAATTTGAAATTATGCACTCACTCATATCTATCATTTGTATATCATATCTCAGTCTCTATTGCAATATATTGATACATCATATCATCATTGTTTGGGCTGATTGTCATGATATTTGTGAACTGAGAGATTGAAGAGATTGATGACTGAGTGAGGCCGAGGGCCTGATTATGAGGATATTTCTAGGATCGGGTTGCACGCCGCAACATGCTTTATTGATTCATGCCATGATTGGCTTATTTTGGCGCTTGGGCAGGATCCCCCCTCTGGAGTCTGACATACCAGCAGGGAGCACAGGTACCTACTGAGTGCGAGTGTTGAGCGATTGGGAGGATTGAGCGACTATGAGGACTAAGTGACTGTGAGGATTGAGCAACTATAAGGATTGAGTGACTGAGAGGAATGAGTGAATAGATACTCTGAGAGTATGCATATGATTTTATCACTGCGTTGCATTATAGTTGGCATGCATTATTGACATGTAGATATAGAGATGTATCATTCCTCATTTGAGTCACACTTGACATATTTTATCTGTTTTGAGCTTAAACTGATAAACTTGGAAGCATGTCTACATTTCTGTACTGATAATTATGTATTTAGACTGTACCTGTTGAACTCGTCACTACTTTCAGCCCAACGTTAGTCTTGTTACTTATTGAGTACTTCGGGTCAGTTGTACTCATACTATACTCTGCACTTCATGTGCAGATCCATGTACTTTCGGGTACAGCGACTGCTAGCTTTTGGAGCTTTATCTGTTTGAGATTATCGAGGTAGCTGCGTTGGTATCCGAAGACCTTGACAATCCTTCTTTTCCATTTACTTGTACTGTTCTATTTTTCTAGGTAGTGTTTTTATCAGTCAGACTATGTTGTCACTTAGATACTCATGTACTTAGTGACACCCGGATTTTTGGGGAATATTATATTGAGTCGCGGTATTTTCGTATCAGTATTTATAAGATTTTACTATTAAGCTTATTTTATTATGTTTTCAACATAAAGATGCGTGGTTTATTGTGATTGTCAGATTGCCTAGTTTTGCGATAGGTGCCATCATGACATGTGAGATTTGGGTCGTGACACTCTCAACCTAAACACCCTAGAGGCGATTCTTTCCAAGATATTTACCTTCTAAATACATTGGTAAGTGACTTTAATCTACTTATTTATAATCTAGGACTTTTATGGTATAAATTAGGGATTTGGGTAGAATTGGGAATTTTTATAAATTTGGAATCTAGACATCGAATTGAGGTCGGATTTCGAAACTAATTACATAACCGGGCTCAGGGGTGAATGGATAATTGGATTTTGGTCAGAATCTGAGATTTTGACCAAGCAAGCCCAGGATTGACTTTTGTTGACTTTTTGGGAAAAGCATGAAGATCTTAACCTTATGTATTGTAATTGATTTTCCTAGCATTGTTTGTTGATATTAAGTCTATTTTGGTTAGATTCGATTGGATCAGAGGAGAATTGTAGAGGAAAGGCCCCGGTTGTGCTTTGATTTGCTTGCGGAGCGAGGTAGTGTTGGGTCTAACCTTGATTTGAGGGAGTTATGAACCCTTGAGCTATGTGCTATGTGAATTATATGTGTAGCATTGTATATGTAAGGTAACGAGTGTATATACGCCATCAAAATAGTTGTTTTCATGCTTTCCCCGTACTTTATTAATTATCTCATTCCATGCCTTAACTGCTACATGTCTTAGTTTCTTTCTATGTCGTAACTTGTTAATTGCCATCTATTCACACTTGTACTCGTTTCTTCTATGATTCCATGATTAATTGCTACTAGCCTTACTTGTCTTACGTGTACACTTTAATTGTCGTATATTTTTTTTGTCTTGACACTTAGTGTTAATTATAGCATTCCTTTATGGCTTTGCTTTCAATTCTTTAATCGTAGACATTCTTGTGATTCGAGTGTTGAATTGATCACATTTATTGATTTTTTTATGGATCGGGTTGCACGCCGTAACGTGTAGAATAATGGAGAATTGATATTGATATGGTGGGATCGCGTTGCACGCCGCAAAGGATTTTATATGTGATTCTGATATGGTAAAATAAAGGAGGATTATGATATTGATTCTGCTTATATGGAGGGATCGGGTTGCGCGTCGCAACTGATTTTACATATTATTCTTGATATTTATATGGTGAAATAAGGGAGAATTGTATTTGTACGGTGGGGTCGGATTGCGCGTCACAACGAATTTGTGTGTTGTATTCATTGTTGCATTGTGTTAGCTTTCAGTATTTTCATATGAGGTTCTGAGGACTGGTATTTCTAGTTTTACTGATTTTCGAGGATTGAGTTTATTTTCATAAGTTAACTGTCTTACTTTCTTATGTTTCCTTCCTGTTATTATTTTTATATTCCGTATAGGTTATTGTAGGTTACCTGTCTTAGCCTTGTCACTACTTCGTCGAGGTTAGGCTCGGCACTTACAGAGTATGTGGGGTCGGTTGTACTCATACTACACTCTACACTTATTGTGTAGATTTTTGAGTTAGTCCTAGCGGAGGTCAGTAAATTGATCGGATTGATTGCTTAACGGAGACTTGAGGTACAACTGCTCGATGTTCGTAGCCCTGAAGTCACCCTCTACCCTATTCTAGCTGTTTATTTCATTTCAGACAGTTATACTTCCGTTCAGACCATTATTTGTATTATTCTAGTTGCTCGTGCACTTGTGATACCAGTTCTGGGATTGTATCTATATATCATTATTGTTATGGTTTTCTCGCTATATTTCAGTTTATTTAGTTTCTTGGTCATTATTTAATTTGGCTTGTTAAAAATGGCTAAAAACTATTCTAATGTTGGCTTGCCTAGCAAGTGAAATGCTAGGTGCCGTCATGGTCCTGAGGGTAGGAATTCTGGATCGTGACATCAACCCTGACTTCTTATTTTTAAAAGCCCGACCTTTGCCTACTAGCATTGTTAAGGGATCCCTAATGACCTCTACCACATCTAGTTTCCTTTGACCTTCCTCTTGCACTACCACTGAATAATCTTGATTAACAGTTAGCATTGGCCTTCTTAATAGGACATGACTCATAACATGACTATAGATTCCATTCAATCCCATTAGGAATTGCAAAAATCTCTGTCTCACTAAGTGATCGACATAAGGCCTTGATTCTTCACAATCACACGAAGGCAGGGGTGCTAATATATCTTACTCATCACAAACATCCTTCGATTTTGAAAAATAGCTAATTACAGAATCAATACCTTGTCTTAGGGTTACAATCTTTGTCCAAAGCTGCTAAATTCTAAGTCAAATCACATTTATCAAATCACTCCTTAAATTCATCCCAAAGTTTCTTCGCACTTGAGGCATACATGATGCTTGGCACCAATTCTCCAGAAATAGTACTACTCAAACATGATACTACCATTGTGTTGCATCTCTCCCACCATATTGCCAAATCTCCTCGAAATGAGCTTTTAAGTCAAGTTCCGTCCACAAACCCTAATTTGTTCTTAACCAGCAGCGCCACTCACATATATCGAATCCACAAGGCATAATTTCCCGGTCCTGTAAGTTTGAGCGAAATAAACGCAATTCCTCGTCCATCTTAAACCTTTAGGAAGAATGGATGGTTGTCAGGAACCTTCGCAATTTCATCATCCTCCATTGCTGAGCTCAATTGACCTTCAATGTTGGTAATTACTGAGAATTACTCCTAATCCAGCAATCGCTGCTCTGATACCATGTTAGAATGTTGAATTACAACGAGTTTATCAAAGATCTAACATATGCAATGAACAATCAAAGAGAAATAGCTAGAGAGAGAAACTAGAGAGAAGGAGGAGGACTTTCATTTCTTTGAGCTATGTAAGAATAAAAATATACAGAACTAACTTCTGGAGGTGCACTGTTTTAACTAACTCACGTGCACCTCTCAACTAACTATCTATTTGACCCCTAAAGTCTAAATAATTATATTTAGGTTCCCTAATAAATTACTCTCCATCTCAATAGATGGCGCTCAACCTACCTTACCCGTTAAGCATGTATGTTCTATCTAAATATACATGCTGATATGGTTATTAAAACAATCCAAGTATGAATAAGTCTATATTAAAACGATCTAAAAATAGCTAATGATAACTTACCAAAACAATATCTGAAAAATCTAAACCTTGCAACTACAATCATGAGCCTGTATGGACTAAAAAAGCTCAAGAATCTGTCTAGTGTATCTTTTAAATGATATACTATATATGAGGGATTTTTTCATTTGTTAGGTCTATGTGATCAAATCTACCAATTTTAGCAGCCAATGAATGAAGAATGCTTTTAAGAACCTTTCCTAGTCAACTCTTTAAAATGGTGTATGGGGCTTGTCCTTTCTAGATGCATGAGACAATGAACATGATGTCGTGTGATGGCGTGAATAGCAAGAAGATATGAAATGAAGTGATAATAGAAGATGATGTAATGTCTCTATCGTTACATCGGATTCTCTGAAACATTTAACAAGGTTTCTATTTTGGTTATCACAGAGAAAAGAAAGGTTTATTTTTGTAAGGATCTTAAAATAGCATGAAAGCAATAGAGAAATCGGTTTACTTAAAAATAGAAGACTTGCTAGTAAATTTTAACCACGCGAGTCCAGAATCAAAATGTGGTTCTTTTGGATTCAAAGAATCAAAATGTGTGAAAAACAAAACTGGGAACAAAAATACATATAACGCCCAAGCTTAAGGCGCTATACCTTAACGACTGTTTGCCCGGTTAAGGATAGCACCTTATATTAAGACGCTATTCTAAAAATAGAAGACTTGCTGGTAAATTTTAACCAAGCAGTCCAGGAGTCGGGAACCAAAATGTGATTCTTTTGGACTCAAAGAATCAAAATGTGTGGGGAAAACAAACTGGGAACCAAAATATACGGCAAAGGTCAAAATATACCCCATTACTTTGGAGAATGGTCTAAGAATACTCCGCGTTATACTATTGGGTTATCTATACCTCTCATTTAAACGGAGGGACACGTGTCATTGTCCTGTTGGCCAATTCTAAATATCTCTTAATTAATTAAAAATACCCATTACCCATACCCGAAAAGCAGTTTTCTAAAGTAATTTTTTTTTGTAAAAACTGAAAAAAACTAATTTCTTTACTATAAACTGAAAAAATAAAAATATCTTTTTTCCAATTCTTACAAAAATTCTGCTTTAAAAACAACTGAAAAATATTTTTGTAAAAACTGGAAAAATAAACTAAAACATAATTTTCTAAAGCAATTCAAAACTGCAAAAAACTAATTTTGTTTTAACTAAAAACTGAAAAAAATAAAATATTTATTTTTTCAGTTTTTACAAAAACATTGCTTTAGAAACAACTGAAAAATATTTTCTAAAATAATATTTTTGTAAAAACTGAAAAAAAAAACTGAAAAATAATTTTCTAAAGGAATTAAAAATAGGAAACAACTGAATTTTTTAACTAAAAACTGAAAAAAAAGAAAATGTTTGTTTTTTCAGCTTTTACAAAAATATTTCTTTAGAAAATTACTTTTCAATTTTTGTTTTTAAGTTTTTACAAAAAGAATTGCTTTAGAAATTATTTTTCAGTTTTTTTTAAAGCAATATTTTTCTAAAAAATGAAAAAAACTATTTTCGATTTTTTCAGTTTTTAGTTAAAAACATTCAGATTTTCCCGTTTTTAATTGCTTTAGAAAATTATTTTTTAGTTTTGCTTTTCAGTTTTTACAAAAATATTATTTTAGAAAATATTGTTTTACTTTTTTTTAAAGCAGTATTTTTTTAAAAACTAAAAAAAAAAATATTTTTGTTTTTTTCATTTTTTAGTAAAAAAACAATTCAATTTTTTCTAGTTTATACAAAAATAAAATTGTTTGAGAAAATTGCTTTTCCGGTATGGATAATGGATCTTTTTAATTAATTAGGAGATATTTAGAATTGGCCAACAGGACGATGACACGTGTCCCTATGTTTAAATGAGAGGTATATTTGAACCCAAAGTATGACTGCAGGGGTATAACGAAGGTTATTCTTAGACAATTTTCGAAAGTACAGGGGTATATTTGGACCTTTTCCGCAAAATATATATAACGCCCAAGCTAAAGGCGCTATACCTTAATGGTCGTTTGCCTAGTTAAGTATAGTGCCTTATATTAAGACGCTATAGTATAACGTATTAATATAAGGCGCTATGCCTACATAAAAACGCGTCCAGTCACTTTTCCCACCAAACCAAAAACGTTCCTCCCCTCCCCCCAATTAAAATACACCAACCA
>AWOL01S0057784.1:31852-47438 GCA_000715115.1 Nicotiana otophora
CCATGCACGTAAATTCTGTACAGAACTTAAAATACCACCATGCCGATCAGATATTAGACAAATACCAGAACTCTGTCTGACAACATGCTCCTTCAAGTGGTTCAAAAATAGTGTCCATGTCTCTTGGCTTTCATTGAAAAGAATAGCAAACGCTAGTGGAAATATACCTCCATTAGCATCTACTACAATGGCGATCAATAACTTAATATCATACTTTCCATAGACATGAGTGCCGTCTATGGATATTACCGGCCGACAGTGCACAAAACCATCAATTGCTGGTTTAAATGCCCAAAACACATATCTGAATATATGTTCTGGTATTCCCGGACTCTGCTCAAGCTTCCATTCAACAATAGTACCGGGGTTAAAGTGTTGCAATGCGGCCATGTACCTGGGCAGAGATGCAAAAGACTTATCCCAGTTACCATAAACAATTTCAAACACATGTTTGCGCACGCGAAATGCCTTTCTTTTGGTTATGGTACACCCATATTTCTGGTGGACAGATGTTATACACTCTTTGATCTTGTACCTTATGGACGCTTCAATATGTGAAATCAAGACAAGAGAAATCAAGTGAACATTCAAGTTAAAATGATTCCCACTGAATGTTTCCATTTCACAATTGTGGGTGCCAATGTATTTACCCACAACCCACATATTTGTTTTCGTCTTCCTCGCACGCAACATCCAATTACAACTTGTAAACCAGCTACGGCAAATAACCTTATATACATCAGGAGATGACTCTGCTACCATGATCTCACGACACTCTTTTACGCTGTACATTCGCACTGCCTTGCTTAGGCGCACTTTATCAGGAAAAAGCATGCCCTTTGACAGCACTGTTACTCTAGATTCATTCCACATTGCTGTCCGAATTTCGTTAATATCCCTTGTGAGGGAATCCACATCCGACATACTTGGCAAATGACCAAGGTAGGGAATATCCCTTGAATGAAACGACATGTGGGACTCGTACACTCTTGCTCTAACGGGAGGTGGAGAATGCTCCCTCGTCAAATCAGGTTCAACATTCTCTTCCTCCTCATTATCACCCTCATTAGGGAAGGGTGTGTCATCTCCAGACTCATCGACATTGTTGTCATAATCATTATTCTCTTCCTGACTCTCCGCATCTACTAGATTCTGATTAAATATGTCGTCTTCGGGCAATTGAGTGAGGACAAGACCTTCAAATTGCTCGTTTTCACTACACAACCAATAAAATAATGAGTTACTCAAATTGATCCAAACTTTACATATAGCTTTATCACTTCACTTACAAATCATAATATGTTGATATCCTATGATGGACATTATCCTATTGATGATGACTTCCGGATGGACCACCACGATCCAACACACCAAAACTAGTCAGTTTAGTTCATAACTTATAAAATTCATATCTGGCCAGTACCCCCCTGTGGAATATATGAGTGTTAATACAAATTCAATACATAAAACTAAATATCGTAGTACAAAGAAAAATTGAAGTTTACCACTCGGCTTGTGGATTATGTAAACTAGGTGAGAAATTATTTTCTCGCTCCTCATTCGCCCGTGGAGATAAGTTTAGATCAGGCCAAACTCTTTCACCTGGAACCTGTTCGGCTAAAACTACTCCAAAATAATCACCCGATGATTGAGGGATATCCCTACTTTGCGCAACCTCATTATTGGGAACGTCTTCAGCCTTGACGTACATTTCCAACAGTTTTATAATAAGAAATTCCCGATATTCATCCGGAGTCCTCAAAAAGATCTCTCAGAGTTTCATCGTCTTCGATGTTAAACTCAATATAACAAGCAACCCCTTGCGGAGTCACAGAATACGGATATCATCCGGTTACTTTAATATTCACCGAACATTTGCTCACACTCATTTTTTTACATAACAACGATATCAATGTATCGTACTCCATTGTAAGTGGAAACTTAACATGACATTGTGGAGATAAACTATAGCTTACTGAATTATTCGCTACCACAACCTCACCCCCAATATAATGAAACCCTAATTTTTTGCTCTTCAGACATTATGATAAAATGCAAAATGACCTAACGAAGAAATATTTCAGAAGACTTAAAAATATTTATGAATGGATTTTTACAAAATCCTTAACCTTTTTAAATAAGGCAAAAACCAGTCTGGGGGTACAATTATTTGAGGTATAGCTCCTTAAATATGGGCGCTATACCCAGTTGTATTATTGTTATGTCAGTTAAGCCCAAAAGAATTATTGATGGGCCCACATAATATGTATAGTGCGGTATGTTAGGGCTTTATATATATATCGCCCTAATATAAGGCGTTATACTTAACTAGGTAAATGGTCGTTAAGGTATAGCGCCTTAAGCTTGGGCATTATATATATTTTGGTTCCCAGTTTTCTTTACACATATTTTGGTTCTTTGAGTCCAAAAGAACCACATTTTGGTTCCGGACTCGGCAGTCCAGGACTCTATCCCTAAACGATCATTTATGAGATTTAATTGTATTCAGTGGCGGAGCCAGGATTAGCGTTAAGCGGGTTCAAAATAAAATAAAATGTGGCCAGTGGGAATTGAATTTATAACCTTTTTGAAACTTCTTGACCACTATGCTATACTTTTGGGTTGTGCCAAGAGGATTCAAAATATTATATATATATATATAGATATAAAATAAATTTTACCTTATATGTACATTATCATTTTTCGGCAAAGAGGATTCGGGTAAACCCCTTTCGCTTCTCTAAATACGCCCCTGATTGTATCTTTACTCTTAAGTACTGTTCAAATTGCAACACTTGTTTGTTTCAAAATCAAAATTCGGAGCTAAATTTCTATAATTCTACATTCATTTTAAATAATAATAATTGAAGAGTTTAACTTCTATAGATTATAAGCATGAAAGAACTTTTACCTAATCAGATCAAAGAATAGATATATCACGCTCATTAAGAAAAGCATTAGATAGCATTTTCACGAGGGACATTTGGCCAAATTGTCCTTATCTCGACCTTAAATGAGCATTGATTATATACACTCTTGGAATGCGAAGGGTAAAATTGAAACATTAATTATCCATTATTGATTAATGAATAATTAATGCCTAGGTTGCTAAAAGTAGGAGATTGTGATGACATGATAGATCATTTTTATTTTAACCATTCATTTATTTTATTTGTTTTAGGACCTCGAATAGATTCGTTTAGCATTTTTCGATTTGCGTGTGCAGCCCGTGTCCTTTTTCAGAAGGTTTTTATGAGGACATTGCTGAAAATATAAAATCATGCCTTAAAATTCTTTTGAGTTGACTACGGTCAATGTTTTGTGTGAACGGAATCAGATCAGTATTTTGACGGTCCCGGTGGGTGCGTATCTTGATTTTGGACTTGGACGTATGTCCGAAATTGAATTCGGAAGTCCCTCACTTGATTTAACGTAAATTGTTAAAAACTAGCAATTTAATGGTTTAAAAAATTTCTAAGTTTGACCGTAAGTTTACTTTGTTGCTACCAGGTATGGGTTTCGATTCCGGAACTTGATAAAGGTTTATTTCAGTAATTATGACTTGTTTACAAAATTTGGTGCGAAACGGAGTTGATTGGACGTGATTCAGACGTCCGCTTGAAACATTGAATGTTCTTAAGTTTCTTTGAAAATTAATTTGTTTTGGTGTCAGATTCGTAGTTCTTACTGTTATTTTGATATTTTGATCGTGCGAGCGAGTTCATATGATATTATTACACATGTATTGTCATGGGGTGCTTTCCATCATCGACCCATGACCCCTTGGATGCATCCCGTGGCATCCGGGCAAGCCTCCCAGACAGTGTCGTGCACGCCGATCCAATGCCAAGCACCTGCGCCCAACCGCAGGCAGATACAAATAGTGTCGTGCGAGCCAGCAACACAACGCGCGCAAACCCTGATGCACATGAAAAAGTTGATACCAACGTACTTACTTCTACCTCGTAGAAGACTAAGTCCTTTTCATTGTAACTATAGAGTAGTTTTACTTCATTTTCGTTCAGTGTGCTTCTACTACTTTCATAGGTCTAGTGATGTAACTTTGATTTATTATTTTTAAGTATTATTAAGGGGGACAAAAGCATTCAAACATTCAAGCAAGAAATCATTTTTCCGTACTGGTGTCTCCCCACACCGCATAGCATTTTGTAATAGCTTTCATCATCATCAATACAATCATTAGCTTTCATCATCAATTGCTCAATTTTGCTCGTTCAATTGCTCACGACATTGATTTTTCCGTACGATACTGACAATCTAGTCTAGCGTACGGAGGGGACCTCAGTTGGCGGAAAACAACTGCACTGACATTGGTTTCTTAGCCTTACGTTGCCCTTTCAAGGAACTTCAGGAAGGCGCCACGTATCAGTTGGTATCAGAGCCTAGGCTCAACATTGGACGAGGGAACACATTGCAACAATCACCATTTCTGACCATGGTGAATTATGGGGATTGCATCGCGACCCTTCAAGAGACAGTTGACGTATTACAGCCCATCGTGGATACGGTGCTGATCTAAAAACTAGCCTAGTGCAAAGGTTGGACGAACATGACCGCAGAATGCAGCAGGTTGAAGTTGACATAGCAAACATCAGTCACGACTCTGAGGAAGACCGATAAACGGCAGCCGTCGAGGTAGCCAAAATTCATGGCAACTTGGAAGACCTCCAACTGGTGCCGAGGATTTAGCCCATCGGGAACTAGAGGAAGACAGATTGACTGCTATGCAGCAAACCATAGACAACTTGACAGGCCAGCTCAATGTTGTCAATGCTTCCCTTCAAAGTCTCTTCAAAGGAGGCCAAACCCAAATCAGGGGTGCCATGAACATTGCCCCTGTTCCACAAAAGCTGAACATTCCGGAGCCAAAGCCATACAACGGAGCTCAGGACACTAAAGAAGTGGAAAATGTCATCTTTGATATCGAACAATACTTTGATGCCGTAGGGCAGTTGGAAGAAGCCAAAAAGGTAGCAACTGCTGCCATGTATCTTCAAGGCGATGCAAAACTCTGGTGGCGAGTGAAATACAAAGCCATCAGGGCCGGTGAAGATACTCTCCAGACACGAGCAGAACTGAAGGCATCCATACACCTGCAGTTCTTCCCCGAAAACATGGAATACAATGCATGGAGAAAGCTGCGTGAACTCCGCCACACCAGGTCAGTGCGGGATTATGTGTGAGAATTATCCGCACTTATGATAAACATATGGGATATGGGGGACAAAGACAAACTATTCATATTCATAGAAGGTTTGAAACCTCATGCTCGTATGGAGCTGCAAAGACAAAGGGAAGATACCCTGTCCAAGGCCATTCAAGCTGCAGAATGCCTTAGGGATTATCATATGAAAATCAGAAGGATAGGCCCCAACCACCTATCCGTGGGGGATACAATGGGTGCCAGCCTAACAACGGTGGCCCTAACAAAAACGGAGGAGATCGAGGTGCATCCAAATCTAAGACTCCTTCCTCAAGCAGCAACAGTGTTGCATTAGTCAACAATAATCAGGGAAGAAAGACCCCTTCAGAATGCCGTCATTGCGGCGGGGAACATTGGAACAATCAATGGCCCAATACCCAGATCAATGCTCAACAGACTGTTAAAGATGAGTCAAATCATGACGACTCAGACAACGCAGATCAAGTAGGTTCCTTCAATGCAATTGTTGGCTCCATCCCTGATACCTTAGCGGGAACCATTGCTGATAACCCTAAGAAGAGCACATGCCCAATCGCCAAGAAAGAGAAACAGAAGGCGGATGAGAGGCCTCCTACCACACCAAAGAGGAACTTAATGTTCGTCGAGATGAAAGTAAATGGCAGACCCATTCGGGCAATGATAGACACGGGTGCTACCCACAACTACTTAGCCTCGACTCAGGTTGAGCGCCTTGGTCTAGTTGTGCAAAACTGCAAGGGATATGTTAAGGCTATCAACTCAACATCCCAGCCAGTGAGTGGAATAGCCCACGAAATGCCAATGAAGCTTGACCCATACGAAGGAAGATTCACCCTTCGCATAGTAGTCATCGATGACTTCGAGGTGATTGTGGGATTAGAATTCCTGAGGCAAACCAACACCATACCGATACCATATGCCGACATACTCCTGATGATGGGAGATAACGGGGTCAAATCCCGCGTTATAAAATGCATACCCATAAAGATGGCCATTGAAAAAATCTCGGCCATGCAGTCAAAGAAGGGAGTCAAAAGACCTGAACCTATGATTCCGGCTACCCTCAACATCAAGAATCGGCAAATATATCATCGGCGCCAAATAACTCATGACGCCCCTCAGTGTGTGAAGACTTGTCAAGCATGACAAAAGGACAAGTCGGATCGCTCAGCACAAGCAGGACTCTTGGAGCCGCTACATATCCCACAGAGACCTTGGGAAAGCATTTCCCTGAATTTCATCATAGGATTACCTAAAGTCGGAGATCTTCCAACCATCTTGGTGGTAGTAGACCGGTTTTCCAAGTATGCTACCTTCATAGCAGTCCCACAGAACATATCGGCAGAAGATACAACTTGACTCTTCTTCTCTCATATTGTCAAATATTGGGGCCTGCCCAAAGACATCATTAGTGACTGCGACTCACACTTCACTAGCAAATTTTGGACCCATCTCTTCAGGTGCCTCGGACCCATCGCTTAAGGAATATCTCCGGCACTTTGCAACCGGATCGCAGAACAACTGGGTGAAGCTTCTGGATGCTGCTCAATTGTGTTTCAATTCACAAAAGTGCTCCAGCACAAACAAAAGCACTTTTGAAATTATTACCGAACAACAACTGCTACTCCCACAAACGGCGAATGCACCAAACATGCCAACATCGCCTCGAGCTGCCAGTTTCTAGAAAGAATAGGAGCAAACATTGGAGATAGTGCGGAGCTATCTTATCAAAGCCCAAGAGAGGGCAACGAGGTATGCCGAACAAAACCTTTGCTTTGTCCACCATCAAGTAGGAGATAAAGTGATGGTAAGAATCCCAAAGCGGTACTTGTTTGCAAAGAGAACTCAGGACCCCCGCCTATTGCAAACATACATCGGACTCTTTTCCATTGAAAGACACATTGGGAAATCCACATACCAGCTGAACACACCATCCTGGTGGAAAATCCATCCAGTCTTCCATGTCAGCTGCCTCAGTGCATTTCCGAAATACATTGAACATCATTCAGATAGTCAATTCACAAGACCGAGGGGAACAAACCTCCCAGTGAAAAAGAGCCTGACCAATCATCATCCTGCAGGTAAGGCTCTGAGGACGTCGCCAACTCAGGTGGGGGAGAATGTCATGGGCTTCTTTCCATCATCGACCCATGACCCCTTGGACGCGCCCCGTGGTGTCCTGGCTAGCCTCCCAACACCTAGCTCCATGGTCGTCCCCGTGGTCTTAGCAGCACCAAGTGAAAAGCGCGCATGTGCCTATGCCGCCCCACTGATAATCATTGTCAGCGCCCAGCGGCTGGCGAATCTCAACAGTTTCGCAAGCACAGACAATGTCGCACGCACAGATCATCATATTGCCAACAGCGCCGCACGCACAGACTGTGCCATGCACATAGATCTAATGCCAAGTCCCTGCGCCCAGCTGCATGTAGATCCAAATAGTGCCGCACGCTCCAGCAGCACAATGCGTGCAGACCTTGATGCGCAAAACAAATTTGCTACTAACGGACTTACTTCTACCTCATAGAAGACTAAGTCCTTTTAATTATAATTATAGAGTAGTTTTTCTTCATTTTCATTCAGTGTGCTTCTATAACTTTCATAGGTCTAGTCATGTAACTTTGGTTTATATTGTTTAGGCATTATTAAGGGGGACCAAAGCATTCCAATATTCAAGCAAGAAATCATATCTCTGTACTGGTGTCTTCCCCCCCCCCGACACCGCATAGTAATTTGTAATAGCGTTCATCATCATCATCAATACAATCATCAACTTTCATCATCAATTGGTCATTTCCGCTCGCTCAATTGCTCAGGACATTGGTTTTTCCGTACGGCACTGACAATCTAGTCTAGCATACGGTGCGGGACCTTAGTTGGCGGACATCAACCGTACTAACATCGGTTGCTTAGCCTTACATCGTCCTTCCAAAGAACTTCAGGAAGGCGCCGCGTAACAGTGTGCATGTTTAGTTTGGACCTCGAGGGGCTCGGGTGAGTTTCGGATAGGCTATAGAGTGATTTTGGACTTAGAAGAATAGCCGATGCCTTTGCTGTTGATGGTGCTCTACGGCAGATCTCGCATGATCTGGCTCGCATTTACGAGCCTCTTTTTTGCGAATACGGCTTCGCATTTGCGAGCATAGGCTGACAAGAGGGGTTGCTCTGATGGTAAGCAACCTCCACTTCCAACCAAGAGGTTATGAGTTCGAGTCACCCCAAGAGAAAGGTGGGGAGTTCTTGGAGGGAAGGATGCCGAGTGTCTATTGGAAACAACCTCTCTACCTCATGGTAGGGGTAAGGTCTACGTACACACTACCCTCCCCAGACCCCACTAGTGGGATTATACTGGGTTGTTATTGTTGTTGTCGTTATTTGCGAGCATAGGCTAGATTGGGGGAGTCTCGCATTTGCGAGGTAAATTTTGACGACCCAAAATTCGCATGTCGTGATGGCGCCTATCTCAATACTAGGCAAGCCGACAATCTCAATAAACCACAATTTCTCTTACGTTTGAAAACATAATATTTACATTCAATTTACAAATCTCACAAATACTGAATTAAAATACTCCCAAAACCTGGTGTCACTGAGTGCATGAGCATCTAAATAGTAACAAAGTCTGACTGATAAGAACACTGTCTGAAAATATAGAACGGTATAATAACTGAAAGGAAAGAGAGTCCAGATCTGCAGACGCCAAAAAGCTACCTTGATAGTCTCCAACAGATAAATCCTAAAATATGAAAACTGTCGTATCCGGAAGTACCTGGATTTGCACACGAGGTGCATAGTGTAGTATGAGTACAACCAACTCAATAAGTAACAAGACTAACCTTTGGGCTGAAAGTAATGACGAGCTCAATAGGTACAATCTAGTACAAAAATAACAGTACAGAAATATAGGCATACTTTCCAGTTAAACAGTCAAACTCAATACAGGTAAAATAGATAAATTCTGCATGATATGAGAAATATGAAATCTCTATATCTACATGCCAAAATATATGTTGTATGTGATGTACCACAATACAAACCTCATGTACTCATACTATCAGAATACTCAATCACTCAGTACTGTATATGGCCAAATCAGCCCAGGGAACTCCATCCCAGATATATATATGTATTAATTGACAATCAGTCATTCAGTATTGTACAAGGCCAGTCTAGCCCAGGGAACTCTATCCCAAGTATGAGTAAAATAAGGCAACTCAGTTCTAGGGAACTCTATCCCAAATGTAAATAAATAAGGCAACTCCATGCCTAGGGAACTCCATCCCTAATATATATAAATAAGGCAACCCCATTCCTAATATAAATAAACTGCACTCACTGTGGGGGGTGCAGACTCCGGAGGGGCTCCTTCAGCTTAAGTGCTATAATAAGCCAGATCCATGCATAAATAAATAAATAAAATATATTGTGCCGTGCAGCCCGATCCCATAAATATCACTCAAAATCTCCAGTCTCCCGGGTTCTCAATTAAATGAAAATCAACCCGACATGATGATATGATATATTAATGAATGACAAGAGAGTCTAAGATATGATATGCAAATGATATATGTAACTAAGTACACAATTACAATTTAAACAAATAATTCCACAGCGACACAACCCATGTGGGTCCCAAATATATCGGCACGTAGCCTGAACATGATCTTCAATATGAGTCTCTCCTCAATTTTTCTAACACATAGAGGATATGTGGATAATGACATTTATTTAATTATGCAACTCCACGGAATCAATTCAATCACAATTTCTATGGTGCACGCCCACACGCTCATCACCTAGCGTGTGTGTTACCTCAAACCGTGTAATTCTTTATTCCAATATGCCCTTGCCTCGCGAATCGGCCTCTGAACGCCTCGAATCTAGTCACAATTAATTCTATTCAGTCAACATAAATTATAGGATTTAATTCCATACGAAAATACTAATTTTCCAATAAAATCCGAAATTCCACTCAAAAGTCGCCAGTGGGGCCCACGTCTTGGAACCCGACAAAAGTTACAAAATCTAAATGCCCATTTAACCACGAGTCCAACTATACCAATTTTACTAAATTCCGATAAAGAATCGACCTCCAAATCCTCAATTTAAGGTATAGAAAATATTTACCATTTTCAACCCAATTCACTAATTTCATGTTAAAAACAACAATAAATTCATGTATTTTAACCAAAATCAAGCTACTAATTCGTACCCCCAAAACTCCAAATGACAAATGGTTTAACGTTTTGAAAATTAGACATCAAGGGCTACAACTTTCATGTTTTGCTCATCTCTCAATTCCTTATAGATTTCGAGATATAAGCTTCCAAAGTCAGCCTTGTGCAGCACAACGTTTTATACACAACTCCAAATGCCAAATGGTTTTCTTCTATGAAACCTAGACATAGATTATTATAACTTTCATTTCTTAATCGTCTCCAAATTCCTTAAAGATTTCAAGATATAAGCTTCCGAAGTTGGGTGACGGACAACAAGAATTCTTTCTTCGCGAACGTGAGAGTCTCTTCGCAAACGCGAAGAACAATATTCGAGAAGCCAAATCCTTCTTCGCGAACGCGAGAGGCTGTTTGCGAATGAGAACAACAACACCAAACATCAGAAATGCAGCATCCAAAGTAGCCTAAAATGATATGAAACATACCAAAAACACACCAGAGGCCCCCGGGACCCCAAGAAAATATACCAACAAGTCATAATACACGATATGAACTTAGTTGAGTCCTCAAATCACATCAAACAACGCAAAAAACCCAAATCACACCCCATTTCAAGCTTAATGAAACTAAGAAATTCAAACTTCTACATTCGATGCCGAAACCTATCAAATCAAGTCCGATTGACCTCAGATTTTGCACAATAGTCATAAATGGCATAACGGACCTATGAAAATTTTCAAAACTAGATTCAAACCATGATATCAAAAAGTCAAATCCCCGGTCAAACTTCCAAACTTAAATTTCCTATTTTCGCCATTTCAAGCCTAATTTAACTACGGGCTTCCAAATAATTTTCCAGACACACTCCTAAGTCCAAAATCACCATACAGAGCTATTAAAATTATCAAAACTCTATTTCGGAATTGTTTACACATAAGTCGACATCGGACTAACTATTTCCACTTAAGCTTTAAGTCTTGGAACTAAGTGTTCCAAATTCATTCTGAAACCTCCCCGACAAGTCACAAAATTATAATTTGACACAAGATATGTAGTAAATGGGGAAACAGGGTTATAATACTCAAAACGACAGGCCGGGTCGTCACATTCTCCCCCTCTTAAACAAACGTTCGTCCTCGAATGGCTTTAGAATTATACCTGGAGCCTCAAATAGGTGTGGATATTTACTCTACATCTCCCGCTCAGTCTCCCAAGTAGCTTTTCCGACTGGCTGGACTCTCCACTGCACTTTCACTGAAGTGACGTTCTTTGATCTCAACTTCGAACCTGCCGGTCCAAAATGGCCATCAGCTCTACATCACAAGTCAAATTACCATCCCAGTGTACTATATTGAAATCCAAAATATGAGATGGATCTCCGACATACTTCCGGAGCATAGATACATGAAACACTAGATGAACACCCGATAGACTAGGCGGCAAAGCAAGTTCATAAGCCACATCTCCAATCCTTTATGTATTTCAAAAGCCCAATATACCTAGGACTCAACTTACCCTTCTTCCCGAATCTCATAGCACCCTTCATACGCAAAACACAGAGTAGTACCTTCTCTCCTACCATGTAAGAAACATCGCGAACCTTCCAGTCGGCATAACTTTTCTGTCTAGACGGCGTCGTTCGAAGTCGATCCTGAACCAAATCAGTACCCAATAGCCTAGCCTAACCAGGCTCAAACAACCCATCGGAGACCGACCCCATCTCCCATATAAAGCCTCATGCCGAACCATATGAATGCTCGATTGGTAGTTATTATTATAGGCAAACTCTGTAATTGGCAGAAACTGATCCCAAGAACCTCCAAAATCTATAACACAAGTGCGTAGCATATATTCCAATACCTGAATAGTGTGCTCGGACTGTCCGTCCGTCGGAGGGTGAAATGTTATACTCAACTAAACCTGTGTACTTAATTCTCGCTGCACTTCTCTCCAAAACTGTGATGTAAACTGCGTGCCCCGATCTGAAATGATGGACACTGGCACACCGTGTAGGAGAACAATCTCACGGATATAAATCTCAACCAACCGCTCCGAAGAATAAGTAGTACCAACTGGAATAAAATGCGCAGACTTGGTCAACCGATCGATTATCACCCAAATAGCTTCAAACTTCCTCAAAGTCCGTGGGAGTCTAACTACGAAGTCCATGGTAATACGCTCCCATTTTCATTCCGGAATTTCAAGTCTCTGAAGCAATCTACCCGGTCTCTGATGTTCATACTTCACCTGTTGACAATTTAAACATTGAGCTACATAATCAACTATATCTTTCTTCATTTTTATCCACCAATAGTGCTGCCTCAAATCCTGGTACATCTTAGCAACACCCGGATGAATGGAATACCGCGAAATGTGGGCTTCTTCAAGAATCAATTCACGCAACCCATCTATATTTGGCACACAAATACAACCCTGGATCCTCAACATCCCATCATCTCCAGTAGAAACATATTTGGCATCACCGTGCTGAACTGTCTCCTTCAAGACAAGAAAATGAGGATCATTATATTGGCACTCATTGATGCAGTCATATAAGAAAGACCGTGAAACCACACAAGCTAGAATCCGACTGGGCTCCGAAATATCTAATATCACAAACTGGTTGGCCAAGGTCTGAAAATCAACCGCAAGAGGCCTCTCACCAACAGAAATGAATGCAAGGTTACCTACTACATTGGCCTTTCCGGGATGATACAAAATAGTAATATCATAGTGCTTTAGTAGCTCCAACCATCTCCGCTGTCTAAAATTTAGATCTTTTTGTTTGAACAGGTGTTGGAGACTCCGATGATACGTAAATACTTCACAAGACACACCGTAGATGTAACGACCCAATCGATCGTTTTGAGCATTTATACTTCGCTAGGTTGTTTGAGGTCTTGAGTAGCTTCATATGATACATTATGACTTATGTGAATTGTCGGTTTTGATTTTTAGGTTATTCGAAATCGAATTGAAAAAATGGATTTCATTGTTGAAGCTTTAAATTAGAAGAATTGACCAAGTTTGACCTTTTGTGAATTTGAACCCGGAATGGAGTTTTGATGGTTCTGTTAGCTCCGTTGGGTTATTTTGGGCTTAGGAGCGCGTTCGGATTGTGATTTGGGGGTCCGTTGTAGAATTGGCTTGAAATAGTGAAAGTTAGAATTTTGGAAAGTTTGAACGGGAGTGGACTTTTTGATATCAGGGTCGGATTTTGATTCTGGAAGTGAGAGTAAGTCCGTAATATGAGATGTGACGTGTATGCAAATTTTGCGGTCCATCGGACGTAATCTGGTAGGTTTCAGCATCGGTTGTGGAAGTTGAAGTTTCAAAGTTCATAGATTTCGGTTGAGGTGTGATTCGTGTTTTTCGATATTGTTGGAGGTGATTTGAAGATTTGACTAAGTTCATATGATGTTATAAAATTTGTTGGTATGCTTGGTTGAGGTCCAAGGGGCCTCGGGTTGATTTTCGGTGGTTACCGGATTTGGAATTTGATTTGAGAAGTTGCTGAAGTTTGAGAGCTGCTGGTGTGACCGCACCTGCGGAGAAGGGACCGCAGATGCGATGCCACAGGTGCGGAAAGGGTGAAGACCAGCAAGGGTCGTAGGTGCGATGGCATCTCCGCACTTACGATAGCGCAGATGCCGACCATTAGTCGCAAGAGCGGAGGAAACCAGAGTTTGTCCTTTTCGTAGGTGCGCCTATATTTTCACACTAGCGGATGCACATGTGCGAGTCCAAGCACCGCAGGTGCGGAAAATTCATGGGCACTATTAAAAACGAGGGTTTCCGAGATTTTTTTGCATTTTGGTCATTTTGGAGCTCGGATTGGGCGACTTTGGAGAGGAAAGTTTTCACACAATTCGGGGTAAGTGTTCTCTACTCATTTGTGATATTATATCATGAATCTACCTTCGTTTTTGGTAATTGGATTGTGAATTTTAAAGAGGAAATTGGGGATTTTGGCCTAAAGTTTCATAATACGAATATTTGACTTTTGAACATCAAATTGGAGTCTAATTGAATGAGTTATTAAATTTTGTAACTTTTGTTGGGTTCTGAGGTGCGGGCCTGGGTTGAGCTTTTGGCCGATTTTGGGCTTTTGATTCAAGATTTGATCTTTTCGATCGAGATTGGTTCCTTTTGCATTGTTTGATGTATTTGAGTTAATTTTGGTTAGTTTTGAGCCGTTCGGAGGTTAGAATGCGCGGGATGGCATCTTTGGAGTATTGCTTGGCTTACTCGGCATTAGTATTGGCTTGTTCGAGGTAAGTAACTCTTCTAATCTTGGAGCTGAGGGTATGAAATTCCTAAATACGTGTTATGTGATTGGTATTGAGGTGACGCACATGCTAGGTGACGGGCGTGTGGGCGTGAACCATGTGAATTGGGACTCTGTTGTTTCCATGGCACTGCATAGTGGTCCTACTTTGTTGATATCCATATTTTCACCATGTGATGAATTAGTTAAGCTGTCAATCATGCTAGACATCATGTTTAGGCATTATGCCGATACTTTTTGGACCATAGTGGTCGTTTCTTACTGTCATCTCACTGATTGCATTGATATTTCATACTTAGTCATATCCATGCATTCATTCCATATCTCAGTCTAAATTATTATTTATTGATACATCATATCATTATTGCCGGGCTAGTTTCATGACATTGTGAGCCCGTGAGTGAGACTAGAGAGATTGATGATTGAGTGACGCCGAGAGCCAGAGTGAGAGTGATATTTCAGGATCGGGCTACATGAAACAGCATGATATATTGATTACATTTATGGATCGGGTGGCACGCCGCAACAAGCCTTCAGGCTATATATATATTATTGGATCGGGTTGCACGCCGCAANACATCATGTTTAGGCATTATGCCGATACTTTTTGGACCATAGTGGTCGTTTCTTACTGTCATCTCACTGATTGCATTGATATTTCATACTTAGTCATATCCATGCATTCATTCCATATCTCAGTCTAAATTATTATTTATTGATACATCATATCATTATTGCCGGGCTAGTTTCATGACATTGTGAGCCCGTGAGTGAGACTAGAGAGATTGATGATTGAGTGACGCCGAGAGCCAGAGTGAGAGTGATATTTCAGGATCGGGCTACATGAAACAGCATGATATATTGATTACATTTATGGATCGGGTGGCACGCCGCAACAAGCCTTCAGGCTATATATAT
>AWOL01S0057785.1:0-12764 GCA_000715115.1 Nicotiana otophora
TTGAGGTTAATCGGACTTGATTTGATATGTTTCGACATCGAATGTAGAAGTTGGAAATTCTTAACTTTCATTAAGCTTGAATTGGGGTGTGATTTGTGATTTTAGCGCTGTTTGATGTGATTTAAAGTTTCGACTAAGTCGTATAATATTTTAGGACATGTTGGTATATTTGGTTAAGATCCCGAGGGTCTCGGATGGTTAACGGATCAAATTCGGACTTAGAAGAAATCTGGAAATATTTCTGTCTTCTGGTGTAATCGCACCTGCGAGAAATTGGCCGCAGGTGCGGCTCATGTTGCGCAGAAGCGCTTGCGCAGAAGCGAGAGGAAGGGCGCAGGTGCGGGCAGGCCCGCAGGTGCGATGGAACTTTCTGCACCTGCGAAGGCGCAGATGCGGTCCAAAGCTCTAATTATGTGTTCTAAGACCTCGAAAAGCACTATTTATCATTCCTCGACTTGCGTGTATAGTCCGTAAACTTTTTCGGAAAGTTTTTATGTGAAAAATGGACTAAAGTATTAATTTGATTTGATTTTGAATTTTATTGAAAAATGTAATATTTTCTTATGTAATTGATTCTATAATTTTTGTTGATTGGATCAAATTAATTATGACTAGATAGAGTCGATCGGAATCGGAAAATCGAAGAAAAAGCATACTACTTTGTTAAATTGGAGCAAGTCGAAGTAAGTGACTTGTCTAACCTTGTGTGGGGGAAATTTTTCCTATGATTGGTATTAATTGTAATGTGATGAAAGTCGTGTACACGAGGTGACTAGCGTGTGCACGGGCTAAATGTGAAGGATTATGTTTTAAATTGTGTAGATCACTGTCGCATATTAATTAAATTATTAAATCTTGTTATATTCCCCATCATTGATTTGATTTATATACTTTAAATTTGCTTGACCTTTTTCCTGTTAATTATTTTACTTGTTTAGTTGGAACTTGGTTTCTTTTATTCTGTGCATTATCTGCAGGTTGGTTTTCTTTAAATTAAATATTATTAGTATGAAGTATTTGATATTTTTAAAATTAGTATTGAAGTAACGTATTAAAGATTTTAAAATATTATTTTGCTAAATTATTTATTCCTGAATATTATTGATGATTTATTTTGGCATGAGCCGTGAGCTCTTTATTGTGGAAAAACACTGTTGTTGATTTATTTTGGAAAGTTTAATTATTTGAGCACTTGAGGTGCAAATTGTGATATATTTTGATATTGATATGCATGCGGTGTTATAAGGTCTGGGTATTGAAATGCATGCGGTGAGATAAGGGTGGCTTGATATGCGTGGCTAGTAGGGGGAACTACTAGAAGTCATGCGGTGTGATAAGGATGGCTAAAATGCGGGATATTATTTCGGGAAAAATATTTTCTTTAAAATAAATTGTGAAGGCTCCCGTGATGAGATAAGGAAATGAGATATTATGAATTTATGTATGATTTGGGACTACGAGGTTGTACCTCGAAAGTGACCTTATTGATATTGTTTTATGGCCACAGTTGCCTTTGATTATTTGTTGTGATTTTCTTAAAGTTGAAAAGAAATTTTGTTTTGTTTCCACGAGATGTTATTTTCCATTATTTGGTGTAATTTAATGATGACATGCTACTTGATTCATTTTCATTGTCATTTTATTATATTATATTGTGAAATATTTTTACCATGCCATTTATTATTTTTCAGTAGGGCCCGACCTGACCTCGTCACTACTCTACCGAGATAAGCTTGGCACTTATTGGGTACCGCTGTGGTGTACTCATACTACGCTTCTGCACATCTTTTTTGTGCAGATCCAGGTACATCATATCAGACCATGCATCAGTAAACTAGATGTACGAGGAGACTTCGAGGTATATCTACCAGCGCCCGCAGACTCCGGAGTCCCCTTCTATCATTATTATGTTGCTTCCTTATTTTTCTGAGACCTTGATATATAGAGACATTAAGGATAAATTCTTAAAAACTTGTGACTTATTTCTACCGGGTTTTGGGAGTTGAAATTGTTTGAATTGTATTTTATTTATTTCAGATATTTATTATTATTCGGCATTGATAGGCTTACCTAGTCTTAGAGATTAGGTGCCATCACGATATCCTACGGAGGAAATTTGGGGTCGTGACACAAATCCACACCAATAGCAGACACATCAGAGGACAAACACAATTTCATACTAAAATAGATCTGAAAAAAATAAATGAAGTTTCAGTACATACCTAACACATAGGAGCTAATCTAACAAAGTCAAGAGCTAAACAAAGGCCACAATACTACTGATTGTCACACCTCCTTTTTTCCGACGGATAGAGAGTTTTTTCAATTTAAATGACATTATTGAAATGAGATTATTTTTAAGAGTCGTCGCTCAGAATTATTGAATTACGGTGTTCCGAGTCACCATTTATTTTAAATCCCAAATCAAGAAAATTTGACTCTGAATTATGGTCCTACGAGCACAGAAGACCAAGTAAAAAATTCTGTTAACCCGGGATAAGGTTTTAGGCATTCCCGAATTCCATGGTTCTAGCATAGTCGCTTTAATAATTATACCTGGCTTAATTTATTCTGGATATTTTATGTTCTAGGAAAATTTATGCACTTTTTCCTTAAACAGCTCTTAATTGATTGGTATTTGTAATTATGGAATTATCGTAAAACGCGTTATGCGTACGTGTACTCATTTTGTTTGGCGTATTAAAAGCATGCCATGCATGCGTACACACAATTGATGACACTTTTATTATTATTAAGATTATTCAGTTAAAGTGGCGCGAACAATTACCTTGAATTATTTTAGAAATCATAATTGTGTCACACGAACGTGTACATAACTATGATGATTTGATTAATTTAGAGCGTACTTGAAATATACTACCGTGTTCATGAATTATTTTTCCTAAACTAATTTGAAAATCGTTGTAAAGTCAAGAGTTATGAAATATATTTGTGTAGAACTAGAAGTATGGAATTCAATTATCGTGCGCACTGTTGACTTCAAAGTTCTAAACAATTGTCATTCTATTCTCTCACAGATGGTGAGGACACACACAACTGGATCCGATGATCAGACACCCGCGCCCCCTGTTGGAGCCGTAAGAGGCCGGGGTCGGGCAGAGGCCGAGGAAGACCACGTGGTGCAGCCAGAGCACCTGCACGAGCTGCTGCACCAGAGCCGTCAGTAGCTCCAGTTGGAGAGCAGGCACCTGAGACGCCTGTTACTACTCCTGCACTTCAGGAGACTCTTGCCGAGTGTTTTAGCATGTTTGGCACTCTAGCTCATGCGGGGTTGATTCCACTTGCTCCTGCCACATCTCAGGCCAGGGGAGAAGCAAAGACTCCCGCCGCCTATACTCCAGATCCATGGGCCCAAGTTGACATTGGACCAGAGGTTATACCAGTGCATCCAGTTGTCCCAGTTCGACCTCAGATTAGGACAGCAGTTTTAGAGGGGGAGCAGCTCAGGCTTGAGAGGTACAAGAAGTACCACCCTCCCACTTTCAGCGGTTTAGCTTCAGAGGATGCTCAGGGTTTTCTGGAGGAATGTCACCGTATCCATCATACTATGGGTATTGTGGATTCTAGTGGGGTTTCTTTTACGGCATTCCAGTTTAGAGGAGCAGCCTACAGTGGTGGTGGGCATATGAGTTGGATAGTCCGGCTGAGGCAGCTTCACTCACTTGGACTCAATTTTTAGATATGTTCTGAAGGGAGTATGTTCCTCAGAGTCTTAGAGATGCATGGCACACAGAGTTTGAGCAGTTGCACCAGGGTTCTATGACTGTGTCAGAGTATGCGGTCTGATTCAGTGATTTGGCAAGGCATGCACCAACCTTAGTTGCTACTATTCGAGAGCGAGTTCGTAGATTTATTGAGGGTCTCCACTCTAATATCATATACAGTATGGCCCGAGATCTAGATATGGACATCACATACCAACAGGTGGTGTCAATTGCTAGGAGATCGGAAGGTATGTGGATCCGGGAGAGAGAAGAGAGGGAAGCTAACAGACCCCGAGATTCTGGAACATATAATAATTCTCGTGCCCCAGTTGCAGCCCGTCATGGTAGAGGTTATGTGAGTCTTCCTATTCATTCAGCGCTTCCAGCTTCCAGTGGTATTCTGGCTACTCCCAAACCTCAGGTTCCATATTATGCACCGCCAGTGTCTTCTGTATCTCCTGTATGGGGTGCTTTCCGCGAGCAGTCTAGTCGATCAGGCCCGAGCCAGTCCCAGCAACTGAGGGCTTTTTTTGAGTGATATGACACTCGTCATATTATGAGAGATTGACCCAGATTTAGGAGGGGTGCACCTCCACAGATTTCTCAGGCCCCACCTATTCCACAGGCCCCTCAAGCTTTTTAGGCCATGATTATTGCACCGGTTGCCACTCCACCTGCACATCTAGCTAGAGGTGGAGGTCGGATAGATAGAGGTTTCCCTAGAGGGGGAGGCCAGGCCAGATATTATGCCCGTCCTGCTAGGACATATGTCGTTGCATCTGATTCTGTTATCACAGGTATTATTCCACTTTATCATAGAGATGCATCAGTCGTATTTGATCCAGGCTCCACTTATTCTTATGTGTCATCTTATTTTGCTCCGTATTTGGGCATATCACGTGATTCCCCTAGTGCTTCTGTTTATGTATCTACACCCGTGGGTGAATCTATTATTGTGGACCGCGTGTATCGGTCGTGTTTAATTGTTATCATTGGTTTTGAGACCAGAGCTGATTTATTATTGCTCAGTATGGTGGATTTTGATATTATTTTGGGCATGGACTGGTTGTCGCCCTATCATGCTATTCTTGATTGTTACGCCAAGACGGTGACGTTGACTATGCCAGGTCTACCGCGGCTAGAGTGGAGAGGTACCTCGAATCATATTCCTAGCAGGGTTGTTTCATTTCTTAAAGCTCAACGAATGATTGAGAAGGGGTGGGATGCGTATCTGGCCTATGTGAGAGATATTAGTATTGATACTCCTATTGTGGAGTCAACTCCTGTAGTAAGGGATTTTTCTGATGTATTTCCAGCAGATCTTCCGGGTATGCCACCCGACAGGGATATTGACTTTGGCATTGATTTATTATCGGGTACTCAGCCCATTTCTATTCCACCATATCGTATGGCCCCAGTAGAGTTGAAAGGATTAAAAGAACAGTTACATGAGTTGCTTGATAAGGGTTTCATTAGGCCTAGTGTATCACCTTGGGGTGCTCCTGTCATATTTGTAAAGAAGAAGGATGGTTATATGCGGATGTGTATTGATTACCGTCAGCTGAACAAGGCTACAATGAAGAACAGGTATCCATTGCCACGTGTTGATGATCTATTCGATCAGCTTTAGGGTGCCAGAGTGTTCTCTAAGATCGACTTACATTCAGGCTATCATCAGTTGAAGATTTAGGAGCTAGATATCCCGAAGACTGCTTTCAGGACTCGATACGGTCATTACGAGTTCCTTGTGATGTCTTTTGGGTTGACCAACACCCCAACAACATTTATGCACTTAATGAATAGTGTATTTCAGCCCTATCTTGATTCTTTCGTCATTGTGTTTATTGACGGCATTCTGGTGTATTCCCGGAGTCGGGAAGATCATGAACAACACCTGAGGATTGTGCTTCAGATTTTGAGAGAAAAGAAGTTATATGCAAAATTTGCAAAGTGTAAATTTTGGCTTGATTCAGTGGGATTTTTAGGTCATATAGTTTCGTGTGAGGGGATCAAGGTAGATCCGAAGAAGATTGAAGCAGTGCAGAGTTGGTCCAAACCATCCTCAGTTACGGAAATCCGGACTTTCCTTGGTTTGGCAGGGTATTATGGGCGATTTGTAAAGCGTTTCTCTTCTATTACTGCATCTATGACCAAATTAACCCAGAAGGGTGCTCCGTTCAGGTGAACCGAAGAATGTGAGGAGAGATTCCAAAAGCTCAAGACAGCTTTGACCACAGTCCCAGTATTGGTATTACCTACAGGTTCAGGGTCTTATACTGGGTATTGCGATGTATCGCGTATTGGTCTCGGCGCAATGTTGATGCAAGACGGTAGGGTGATTACCTACGCGTCTAAATAATTAAAGGTGCATGAGAAGAATTATCATGTATACAACCTTGAGTTAGCGGTTATTGTTCATGCCTTGAAGATTTAGCGGCATTATTTGTGCAGTGTCCATTGTGATTTCTAAACTGATCACTGGAGTTTACAGCATTTGTTTAAATAAAAGGATCTTAATTTGCGGCAGCGGAGATGGTTGGAGTTGCTTAAGGATTGTGATATCACCATTCTCTATCATCTTTGGGAGGTCAATGTAGTGTCTGATGCCTTGAGTCGTAAGGCGGAGAGTTTGGGAAGCTTAGCATATTTAGCGGTAGTAGAGAGGCCTTTATCCTTGGATGGTCAGGCCTTAGCCAACCATTTTGTCAGTTTGGATATTTTCGATCCGAGCCGATTTTTGGCTTGTGTGGTTTCTAAGTCTTCTCTTTATGATCGTATCAGGGAGTGTCAGTATGGTGACCCACATCTGATTATTCTTAAGGATACAGTTCAACACGGTGATGCCAAGGAAGTCACTATTGGATATGATGATGTATTACGGATGCAGGGCAGGCTATGTGTACCCAAGTAGATGGCTTGCATAAGTTGATTGTCCAGGAGGCTCACAGTTCACGGTACTCCATTCATCCGGGTGCTGAAAAGATGTATCCGGACTTGAGACATAACTATTGGTGAAGGCAGATGAAGAAAGACAGAGTGGAGTATGTAGCTCGGTGTCTAAATTGTCAACAAGTGAAATATGAGCATCAGCGACCGGGTGGATTACTTCAGAAGCTAGAGATTCCAGAATGGAAATGGGAGAGGATCACTATGGATTTCGTTGTTGGGCTCCCACGAACTCAGAGGAAGTTCGATGCATCTTGGGTGATTGTGGATAGTTGACCAAGTCAGCTTATTTCATTCCTGTGGTTACTACTTACTCTTCGGAGCAGCTAGCTCAGGTCTATATTCGCGAGATTGTCAAACTCCATGGCGTACCAGTATTTATCATCTCTAACCGGGATACACTATTTACATCACGGTTCTGGAGGGCAGTACAGCATGAGTTGGGTACTCGGGTAAAGTTGAGTACAACATTTCACCCTCAGACGGACGGGCAGTCCGAACGTACTATTTAAATACTGGAGGATATGCTTCGTGCATGTGTGATAGATTTTGGGGGTTCTTGGAATCAGTTCTTACCACTTACGGAGTTTGCTTACAATAACAGTTACCAGTCAAACATTCAGATGGCTTCATATGAGGCCTTGTATGGTAGGCTGTACCAGTCTCCAGTGGGTTGGTTCGAACCGGGCGAGGCTAGACTATTAGGTACAGACTTGGTTCAGGATGCCTTGGAAAATGCTAAGTTGAATCAGGATCAACTTCGTACAGCCCAATCTAGAAAGAAGAGCTATGCGAATAGGAAGGTTCGTGATGTTGCATTCATGGTTAGTGAGCGGGTATTCTTCCGGGTTTCACCTATGAAGGGTGTGATGAGGTTCGGGAAGAAGGGCAAGTTGAGCCCTAGGTATATTGGGCCTTTTGAGATTCTTGAGAGAGTTGGAGAGGTGACTTACAGACTTGCACTACCACCTAGTCTTTATGCGGTTCATCCGGTATTCCATGTTTCTATGCTTCAGAAATATCACGGCGATCAGTCTCATGTGTTAGACTTCAGTTTAGTTCAGTTACACATGGATCTATCTTATGTTGAGAAACCAGTGGCTATTTTAGATAGGCAGGTTCGAAAGCTGAGGTCAAAGAACATTGCTTCCGTGAAGGTTCAGTGGAGGGGTCATCCGATCAAGGAGGCGACTTGGGAGACCGAGCATAATATGCGCAACCGTTATCCACACTTGCTCAGGTACTTTTTCTAACTTCGTTCGAGGACGAATGTTTGTTTTAGAGGTGGAGAATGTGATGACCCAAAATGTCATCTTTAAATTTAATAATTAATTCTGTGTTCTAAGACATTGAAAGTCACTATTTATCATTCCTCGACTTGCGTGCATAGTCCGTAAATTTTTCCACAAAGTTTTTATGTGAAAAATGGATTAAAGTATGAATAAGAGCTTTAAAACTCAACTGAGTTGACTTTGGTCAACATTTTGAGCAAACGAACTCGGATTAGTGTTTTGACAGTTCCGATAGGTCCATATCGTTATTTGGGATTTGGGCGTATGCCTGGAATCAAATTCCGAGGTCCCTAGTTCGAGATATGAAATTTTGATTAAAAATTAAAAGTGTAAGTTCAAATAGTGACCGCATGTCAAATTATGTGCAAACGACCCCGGAATAGAATTTTGATGATTCCAACAGCTCCGTATGGTAATTGTGGACTTAGGAGCGTGATCAAAATTTTATTTAGAAGTCCGTAGTGAAATTAGGCTTGAAATGGCTAAAATACGAATTTAAAATTTGGAAGTTTGACCGGTGAGACAGAAGGGTCCAAGAAATTTTGTCATGTTTGACATTTCCAAAAGCGGGTGAGACGACTTTTGAGCGAGAAATCACGGAAATTCTTGAGGTAAGTCACATGTGATCATTGTTAGTCAATTATATTGGATTATCATTGAATATTTCGAATAGATTACATGTTTTTGAGTTGAAATTAGATGATTTAGGCCTAGGGATTTCAAAATGAGAAATTGAGATTTGGAGGTCAAGTTGAGGTCGGATTTTGGTAAAATTAGTATGGGTAGACTCGTGGTTGAATGAGCGTTCATATTTCATAACTTTCGCCGGATTCCGAGACATGTGCCCCACAGGCCATTTTTGAGTTGATTTCGGATTTTATTGAAAAATGTAATATTTTCTTATGGAATTGATTCTATAATATTTCTTTTGACTGTATCGATTAATTATGACTAGATACGAGTCGACCGGAATCGAAAAATCGAGGAAAAAGCATACTACTTTGTTAAATTGGAGCAAGTCGAGGTAAGTGACTTGTCTAACCTTGTGTGGGGGAAATTTTCCCTAGGATTGGAATTAATTGTAATGTGATGAAAGTCGTGTACACGAGGTGACTAGCGTGTGCACGGGCTAAATGTGAAGGATTATATTTGAGATTGTGTAGATCACTATCACATATTAATTAAATTATTAAATCTTGTTATATTCTCCATCATTGATTTGATTTACATACTTTAAATTTGCTTGACCTTTTTCCTATTAATTGTTTTACTTGTTTGGTTGGAACTTGATTTCTTTTATTATGTGCATTATCTGCAGGTTGGTTTTCTTTAAATTAAATATTATTAGTATGAAGTATTTGACATTTTTAAAATTAGTATTGAAGTAACGTATTAAATATTTTGAACTATTATTTTGCTGAATTATTTATTCCTGAATATTATTGATGATTTATTTTGGCATGAGTCGTGAGCTCTTTATTGTGAAAAATATTGTTGTTGAATTATTTTGGCAAGTTAAATTATTTTAGCACTTGAGGTGCAAATTGTGATATATTTTGATATTGATACGCATGCGGTGTTATAAGGTCTAGGTATTGAAACGCATGCGGTAAGATAAGGGTGGCTTGATATGCGTGGCTAGTAGGGGGAACTACTAGAAGTCATGCGGTGTGATAAGGATGGCTAAAACGCGGGATGTTATTTCAGGGAAAATATTTTCTTTAAAATAAATTGTGAAGGCTCCCGTGATGAGATAAAAAAATGAGATATTGTGAATTTATTTATGATTTGGGACTACGAGGCGGTACCTCAGGAGTGCCCTTGTTGATTTTGTTTTATGGCCGCAGTTGCCTTTGATTATTTGTTGTGATTTTCTTAAAGTTGAAAAGAAAATTTGTTTTGTTTCCACGAGATGTTATTTTCCATTATTTGGTGTAATTTAATGATGACATGCTACTTGATTCATTTCCATTGTCATTTTATTATATTATATTGTGAAATATTTTTACTATGCCATTTATTATTTTCCAGTAGGGCCTGACCTGACCTCGTCACTACTCTACCGAGATAGGCTTGGACCGTAGTCGGAATTATGTGAAGACGGATCCGGAATGGAATTCCATCGAATCCGTTAGCTTCGTTGAGTGATTTTGGGGTTAGGAGCGCGTCCGGAATGTGTTTTGGAGGTCTGTAGTAGATTTAGGCTTGAATTGGCGAACGTTAGTTTTTCGGCGATTTCGGCCGATAGTGAAAATTTTACTATCGAGCTCGGAATGGAATTCCGAAAGTGAATATAGGTTCTTAGTGTCATTTGCAACCTGTGTGTAAAATGTGAGGTCATTCAGACTAGATTTGATGTGGTTCGACGTCGTTTGTAGAATTTGGAAATATTTTAAATTCTTAGGCTTGAATCCGTGCTTAATTCAGGATTTTGGTGATGTTCGATGTGGTTTGAAGGCTCGACTAAGTTCGTATAGTATTTTAGGATTGGTTGGTATGTGTCGTTGAGGTCTCGGGGGCCTCAGGTGTGTTTCGGATTGCTGGTTCTGATGTTTCGCACCTGCGGAGGGGAGTCCGCAGGTGCGGACTCGCAGGTGCGCTTGGGCGTTCGCAGATGCGGAAATGGATAGGGCATGCTGGGCTCGCAGGTGTGGCTGGTCGTCCGCAGATGCGGCCCAGGGGTCACAGATGCAGACCCAGCTCAATAAGTGACTTCCGCACCTATGTGAGTTTTCTGCAAGTACGGGACTGCAGATGCGGCCCCATAAGCGCAGATGCGGAAATCGCTGGGCAGAAAAGGGGATTTCGAGGGTTTGAAATTTCATAACACAAAATTTGATTTGGAGCTCGGTGGGAGATGGTTTCTTGAGGGATTTTGAAGGAGAACTATTGAGTAACGAATTCTAACTCTATTTTGATCATAATACAATAATCTATTATTGTTTTCCTAGTCTAATTAAGAAATTTGAGGGTAAAAGTTTGGAAATGGGGGAAAAGGTTCCCCAATTGAAAATTTGAGATTTGAATAGGCATTTGACGTCGGATTTAGAAGATTTTTGTTCCAGTGAGCTCGTAAGTGAATGAGTGTTCATAATTTGTAATTTTACCCGATTCCGAGACGTGGGCCCGGAGAGACTTTTTGGGCGTTTGTTTCTAATTTCACGCTTTAGCTTCGAATTAATTAGTTAAATTAGTTACTTGTAGTTATATTTATATTATACAATTAATTTGAATAGATTCAGGCCATTTGGAGTCGGATACTCGTGGCAAGAACGTGATATCGAGTTGATTTGAGCGGTTAGAGGTAAGTGGCTTGCCTAACCTTATGTTGGGGACTTTCCCCTTAGGATATCTTGATATTATTTGGTGTGTGGGCGCCGTGTACATGAGGTGACGAGTACGTACACGAGCTGTTTTTGCAAAAATCCTGTTTATCCTTTTTAAATCATAAATTGTTGCTCTTATTAAATTGTACTGATATGTTTAATTGTTTAGTTTAGACTAGAAAAGCATGCTCACGTGATTTGACTGCCTGCTTGACATTCTGTGCGCCATGCTTAGTTAAATCCCTATTTTCCTTATATGTGTTCAGTATAAACTGTATAACGCGATGCCATACCTGCCATTTCCTCTTGCGTTGCATATTTAAATTGGGACTACGGACGTATTCCGAGAGATCCCCCTGTCTTACATATTTATTTTGGGACTGCGGACGTATTTCGGGAGATCTTCCAGCACTGCATATTTACTTGGGGACTACGGACGTATTCCCGGAGATCTCCCAATACTGCATATTTACTTTGGGACTACAGACGTATTCCAGGAGCTCCCCAGCACTGCATATTTACTTTGGGACTACAGACGTATTCCAGGAGCTCCCCAGCACTGCATATTTACTTTGGGACTACAGACGTATTCCAGGAGATCCCCCTGTACTGCATATTTATTCGGAACTACGGGACGATATCCCTGGAGATTTGCCACTTTGTTTACCTTGTTTTGAGCCGAGGGATCCCTTAACTGTTAAAGTTTCGAGAATCTCTTTAACTATGTCACCATAAATTTTACTTATATCTTTTACTGTTTAATTCATTATATTTTCTCTGGTAGGGCCTTGACCTGACATCGTCACTACTCGACCGAGGTTAGGCTTGGAACTTACTAGGTACCATTGTGGTGTACTCATGCCCTTCCCTGCACATGTTTTCATGTGCAGATCCAGGTGCGAGCTATCAGCCTCGGGGTTAGTACGTGCTGCTGATTTTAGGAGACTTCAAGGTACTACTACTTGCGTCCACAAATCTTCGGAGTCCCCTTCTACTCCCTCGCCTAGAGACTTTCTTTATTATCTTCAGACTTTTGTATAGAGCTACATAGATTATAGCAGCTTGTGACTTAGTGATATTCCGGTTTTTGGGAAATTATTTTGTATATGCCGAGTGGTACTACTCTTGGCTATTTATAATATGCTGTTTATCTTTAAAATGTTGTTTTTTCTTTAAATTTTTCGCAATATTAGGCTTACCTAGTCATAAAGACTACGTGCCATCATGACACCTTACGGAGGGTTAATTTGGGTCGTGACAAGTTGGTATCAGAATACTAGGTTAGTACGAGTCACGAGTCACAAGCCGGTTTATTAGAGTCTCGCAGATCGGTGCAGAGATATCCGTACTTATCTTCGGGAGGCTATGTAACTATTAAGAACGATCATATTTCTTTGATTTCCTTGTCCTGTGAGTTATTGACACAAAATAAAATCTAAGATTCTGTTCTATTCTTTCTCGCAAATGGTGATGAC
>AWOL01S0057787.1:0-13322 GCA_000715115.1 Nicotiana otophora
TATAAGGAAATGAGATATTGTGAAATTATTTATAACTTGGGACTACGAGGCGGTACCTCGGTATTGGCCTTGTTGATATTGATTTATGGCCATAGTTGCTTTCGATTAATTGTTGTGATTTTCATAAAGTTGAAGAAAATTCTGTTTTGATTCCACGAGATATTATTTGCAATTATTTGGTGTCATTAAATGTGACATACTATTTGATTCATTTCCAATGTCATTTTATTTTACTACATTGATAAACATTTTACCATGCCATTATTATATTCCAGTAGGGCCTCACCTGACCTCGTCACTACTCTACCGAGGTTAGGCTTGGCACTTACTGGGTACCGCTGTGGTGTACTCATACTACGCTTCTGCACATCTTTTTGTGCAGATCCAGGTACATTTTTACTAGCCTAGACGTCAGTGAGTTACCTGCGCACGGAGACTTCGAGGTATATCTGCCAGTATCCGCAGACTCCGGAGTCCTCTTCTATCATTTTATATTGCTTCTTTATATTTTATTTAGACCTTGACATATAGAGACATTGAGAATAAATTCTTAGAAGCTTGTGACTTATTTCTACCGGGTTTTGGGAGTTGAAATTGTTTGAATTGTAGTTTATTTATTTCAGATATTTATTATTATTCCGCATTGATAGGCTTACCTAGTCTTAGAGACTAGGTGCCATCACGACATCCTACGGAGGGAATTTGGGGTCGTGACATATTCAAAATTAATAAATTTCGACCGCATGCTTTGACTCAACCACAACGCATAAGTACACGTTAACTCACATATATGTTGTGCCCCACATTACATCATGTAGAAAATAGACATATAAGTCCTACTCCCTCAAGTCAAGGTTAACCACGATAATTACCTCACTTTGCAACCAAATTCAAGATTATAATAAACCTTTGCCTCGCGAATTCGTGTCCGAAATCTTCAAATCCAGTCATAAATAATTCACTATACTCAATACAAATCGTAGGAATTAATTCCATATGAATTTACTAATTTTTCGGGTTAAAATTCGAACTTCACCTCAAAAATCATCTGTGGGGCTTACGTCTCGAATCTCGGGCAAAATCCGAACACCCGTTCCGAGACGAGTCCAACCATATAAAAATTACCAAATTCCGATGTCAAATGGACCTTCAAATCTTAATTTTTCGTTTTTGGAAAGTTTTACAAAAATTCCAATTTCTTCCATCTAAATCCGAAAGAAATGATGAATATAGACATGGATTTATGAAATATAATCATTTTTGGTTATAGAATACTTACCCATTTCAAAGTCGTGAAACATCCCTTTGAAATCGCCTAAATCCGAGACTCAAAACTCAAAAATGAGTAAAAATGGCTAACTCCCGATTTTTAAGCATTTTGTCCAGCATTTTCGCATCTGCGGACTTATTTTCGCATTTCTGAGCTCGCATTTGTGAGAAAAATCTCGCATCTACGAAAAGGCTTGCCTAGTGTGTGTCCGCATCTGCGGAACTTGAGCCGTATTTGCGACTGCACAGAAGCGCATGAAGGAGTCGCAGAAGCGGTGCCTTCCGCATTTGCGAAGGCCGAGCCGCAGAAGCGGTGCCGCACCTGCGCTCCAAAAGTCGCAGGTGCGAAACACCAGAACCAGAACTGGTAGTTTTTGCAAAAATAATCTGAAATATGTCCGAAACTCACTCGAGCCACTCGGGACCTCGTCCAATTATACCAACTGGCCCCTTAACATAACACGAACTTACTCGGGGTTTCAAATCACGTCAAACAACATCGAAATTACAATTCACACCTCAATTCAGACTTTTGATTTTTCAAACTTTTCACTTTGCAAAACTTGTGCCAAAACATATTAAATAAATCCGGAATGACTTCAAATTTGGCACACGGGTCATAAATTACATAAAGGAGCTATTCAAATTTTCAGAATCGGATTACAACCCTAATATCAAAAAGTCAAATCCGTGGTCAAACTTTTGGAAATCTTTAGCCTTTAAAATTACTAGTTTCCGTTAAATGGTAATAACTTGAGCTAGGGACCTCCAAATTAAATTTCGGGCATACGCCCAAGTCCCAAATTATGATACGGGCCTACCGGAACAGTCAAAATACTGATCCAGGTCCGTTTGCTAAAAATATTGACCAAAATTAACTCAGTTGAGTTTTAAGACTCTATTTCACATTTTAATCTATTTTTTAACATAAAAACTTTCCAAAAAATTATACGGACTGCGCACGCAAGTCAAGGAATAATAAATAGTGCTTTTTGAGGTCTTAGAATACAGAATTAATTATTAAATTTAAAGATGACCTTCTGGGTCATCACATTCTCCACCTCTAAAACAAACGTTCGTCCTCGAACGGAATTAGAAAAGTACCTGAGCTGGTGAAAATGTGTGGATATTTACTCCGCATGTCTGACTTAGACTCCTAGGTAGATGTTTCTACCGGCTGATCTCTCTATTACACTCGAACTGATGGATAACTCTTAGACCTCAACTGTCGGACCTGCCGAGCTAGAATAGCTACCAGCTCCTCCTCATCATAAGTCAAATCCTTATCCAATTAGACTGAACTGAAATCTAACACATGGAACGGATAACCATGATATTTTCGGAGCATAGACACATGGAACACCGGATGAACCGCTGATAAACTAGGTGGTAATGCAAGTATGTAGGCTACTTCGCCCACCCTTTCAAGAATTTCAAAGGGTCCTATATACCTAGGGCTCAACTTGCCCTTCTTTCCAAACTTCATTTCACCTTTCATAGGTGGAACCTGGAGCAATACTCTTTCTCTAACCATGAATGCAATATCACAAACCTTACGGTCGGCATAACTCTTTTGCCTAGACTGAGCTGTGCGAAGTCGATCTTGAATAATTTTGACCTTATCCAAGGCATCTTGTACCAAATCAGTACCCAATAACCGAGCCTCTCCCAGTTTAAACCAGCCAACTAGTGAACGACATCGCCTCCCATACAATGCTTCATATGGAGCCATCTGAATGCTCGAATGATAGCTATTATTATAGGCAAACTCTGCAAGTGGCAAGAATTGATCCCAAGAACCTCCAAAGTCTATAACACAAGCGCGAAACATATCTTCCAATATCTGAATAGTGCGTTCTGACTGTCCGTTTGTCTGTGGATGAAATGTTGTACTCAACTCAACCTGCGTGCCTAACTCACATTGTACAGCCCTCCAGAAGTGCAAAGTGAACTGTGTACCTCGATCGGAAATGATAGACACCGGCATACCGTGAAGGCAGATAATCTCACAAATGTAAATTTCAGCTAACCGCTCTGAAGAATAGGTAACTGGCACTGGAATGAAATGTGCTGACTTGGTCAACCTGTCCATAATACTACGTCGAATTTTCTCTAAGTCTGTAGAAGCCCAACAACAAAATCCATAGTGATACGCTCCCACTTCCACTCAGGAATTTCTAACTTCTGAAGCAAACCACCAGGTCTCTGATGCTCGTACTTAACTTGCTGACACTTCAGACACCGAGCCACATATGCAACTATATCCTTCTTCATTCTCCTCCACCAATAATGTTGCCGCAAATCTTGATACATTTTGGCGGCACCTGGATGAATAGAATACTGGAACTGTGGTCCTCTTCCAGAATTAATTCACGAAGCCCATCCACATTAGGCATACAAATACGACCCTGCATCCGTAGAACTCCATCTTCCCCACAACAACTTGTTTGGCATCACCGTGCCGCACTGTGTCCTTAAGGACAAGCAAATGAGGATCATCATACTGCTGCTCTCTGATGCACTCATATAAAGAAGACCGAGTGACTGTGCAAGCTAGAACCCGACTGGGTTCTGAAACATCTAACCTCATAAGCTGATTAGCCAACATCTGAACATCTGCAGCTAAGGGGCTCTCACCAATCGGAATATACGAGACTGCCCAAACTCACAGCCTTTCTACTCAAAGTATCAGCCACCACATTGGCTTTTCTGGGGTGATACAAAATAGTGATATCATAATCTTTCAACAACTCCAACCATCTTCTCTGCCTCAAATTGAGATCTTTTTGCCTGAACAATTACTGTAGGCTACGATGATCAGTAAATACCTCACACGAGACACCGTAAAGGTAATGCCTCAAAATCTTCAAAGCATGGACAATGGCTGCCAATTCCAAGTCATGAACAGGATATATCGTTCTTCTCATGAACTTTTAGTTGCCGCGACGCATATGCAATCACCCTGCCATCTTTCATCATTACTGCACCAAGCCCGATGCGAGATGCATCACAATACACCGTATAAGATCCTGAATTTGTGGGTAATACCAACACTAGCGCCGTAGTCAAAGCGGTCTTGAGCTTCTAAAATCTCAACTCACACTCGTTTGACCATACGAATGGAATACCTTTCTGGGTCAGTCTAGTCAATGGGCTTGCTATAGATGAAAACCCCTCCATGAACTGACTATAATAACCTGCCAAACCCAGAAAACTCCGGATCTCTATAACTGAAGTAGGTCTAGGCTAATTCTGAACAGGCTCAATCTTATTAGGATCCACTTTTATGCTATCTGCCGATACAACATGCCCCAAGAAGGCAACTGAGTCTAACCAAAATTCACATTTTAAAAATTTGGCAAATAATTGATTATTGTTCAAAGTCTGAAGCACACTCCGAAGATGCTGCTCATGCTCCTCTCGGCTGTTGGAATAAATCAAGATATCATCAATGAATACAACCATAAAAGAATCCAAATAGGGCTTGGACACCCGATTCATCAAATTCATAAATGTTGCTGGGGCATTTGTCAGCCCAAATAACATCACTAGGAATTCGTAATGCTCATACCGAGTCCGAAAATCTGTCTTGGGGACATCAGATGCCCTAACCGTCAACTGATGGTAACCAAACCTCAAGTCGATCTTTGAAAACACCTTGGCACCCTGAAGCTGATCGAATAAGTCATCAATTCTTGACAGTGGATACTTGTTCTTGATAGTAGCCTTGTTGAACTGCCAAAAATCTATACGCATCCGCATTGAACCATCTTTCTTCTTTATAAATAACACTGGTACACCCCAAGGTGACACACTAGGTCTAATGAATCCCTGATCAAGCAAGTTTTGTAATTGCTCCTTCAATTTTTTTAATTCTGGCGGGGCCATACGGTATGGTGAAATAAAAATGGGCTAAGTGCCCGAAGCTAAATCAATACAGAAGTCAATATCTCTATCGGGTGGCATCCACGGCAAATCTACAGGAAATACTTCCGAAAATTCACGAACAACTAGTACTGAGTCCATAGAAGGAACATCTGTACTGGGATCGCAAATATAAGCCAAATAGGCTAGACACCCCTTTTTGACCATACGTTGAGCCTTCATATATGAAATAACCCTACTTGTAGAATGACCAAGAGTTTTTTTCCACTCTAATCAAGGTAACCCCAGCATGGCTAAGGTCACCGTCTTGGCATGACAATCCAATATAGCACGATAAGGTGACAACCAATCCATACCCAAGATGACATCAAAATCTACTATATCAAGAAGTAGAAAATTCACACTAGTGTCAAGACTCCCAATAGTAACCACACACGAATGATAGACATGATCTACCACGATAGAATCTCCCACCGGAGTGGACACACACATAGGAGGAATAAGCAGATCCTGGATCAAATAGAACTGAAACATATCTATGGCAAACTAGAACAATACTCGTAATCATGGCATTGGATAACTCGTCCTCAGGCCGAGCTGGAAAAGCATAAAATCGGGGCTGAGCCCCACCACTCTGAATTGCGTCCCTGGGACGGCCTCTAACTGCCTTGCATCTACCTGTAACGGCCTGACCTCCGCCTCTAACGGTCTGACTTCCACCTCTAGCTTCCTCTAGCTGGCTGAGCAGGCGGTGAAGCAACCGGTGTTGGAACCATAACACGAGAACCCTGCTACTGCATGCTGCCCTGAGACCTGGGGCAGAATCTAGCAATGTGCCTCGAATCACCACAAGTATAACAAGACCTCGGCTTCTGTGACTACTGACCCTGAAATTGTCCATGTCGACCTAAGTAACCACCCTGAAAACTCTGGATCGGAGATGCACTAATAGGAGCTGGTGGTGCACTGTAGGATGCCTGGAGTGCTGAATGGAACGGCCTGGGAGGATAATCCCTACCAAAATTACCCTTGCCTCCAGACGAGGCACCATTGAACCCACTGAACTGCCGAGGCCTCTTATCAGACCCCTGCCCTCTTTCCTGTGCAAGAACCATCTCGATCCTCCTAACAACATTAGCAGCCGCCTGAAAGGAAATCTTCCTTCCGGTCTCCTTGGCCATCTGAAGCTTGATAGGGTGAGTAAGTCCCTCAATAAACCTCCTCACTCTCTCTCCCTTAGTAGGAAGTAACAGGAGAGCATGATGGGTTAGATCCACAAAACGGGTCTCGTACTAAGTAACAGTCATACTGCCCTGCTGGAGACGCTCAAACTGTCTGTGGAAATCCTCTCTCAATGTGATAAGGAGGAACTTCTCTAGAAATAGCCGTGAAAACTGCTCCCAAGTCAGCGTAGGTGACCCAGATGGCCTGGTCAACATATAATCTCGCCACCACCTCTTGGCGAAACTCGTCATCTGAAATACAGCAAAATCGACCCCATTAGTCTCAACTATACCCATGTTCCGCAACACCTCATGGCAGCGGTCAAGATAATCTTGTGGGTCCTCAGAAGGTGTACCACTAAAGTGAATTGGAAAGAGCTTAGTAAATTTATCCACTCTCAATAAGGCCTTAGAAGACATGGCGACCCTATCACCAGCCTGTGCCGCAACAACTGGCTGAACTACCCCAATTGACAAGGCTACTGAAGCCTGATACTGGGGAGCTATCTGCTTCGGAGCGGGAGTAGTAGGAGTTTGTACTCCTCCCTCTGCCTGTGAGACGACTGATGCCACTGGAAATGTACCATTCTGGGCCACGCCCTCCATAAGACTCACCAAATAGACTAAAGCATCCTGAAGCACGGGAGTAGCTATGAATCCTTCCGGGACCTGAACTGGAACCCTCTCCTGAAGGTCCACCTGAGATTCTACAACAGGTGTTGCTGCCTGAGCTCTACCTCTACCTCTGCCTCTGCCTCGGCCTCTAGCGCGGCCTCGGCCTCGACCTCTACCCCTGGTCATAATTACCACTGGGGGCTCTGGTCCTTGTCCGTTAGTAGATATATTGCATGTTCTCACCATCTGCGAGAGAATAAGAATAGAATGGTTTAATCATCGATGATAGAGTAAGATAGCACGACAGAATAAGAAAGAAGTGAAATTGTTCCTAAACTTCATAACCTCTGAAAGATAAGTACATATGTCTCCGTACCGATCCTTCAGACTCTACTAAGCTTGCTCGTGACTCGTGAGACCTAGGTAACCTAGTGCTCTGATACCAACTGTCACGACCCAAAATTCACACTTTCAGGATCGTGATGGAGCCTAACATTTCACTTGCAAGGCAAGCCAACGTTAAAATAATCTTAACTATTTTTAAGCAAATTTAATTAAATAGAAGTCAATTACTGAAATAAAGTGCGGAAGATCGTAAATACCGAATTATCAAAATACATCCCGAATCTAGTGTCACAAGTGCACGAGCTACTAGAATAATAAAAATAAATGTCTGAATAAGATTCAAGTTGTTTGAAAGAAAATACACATCTGAGATAAGATAGAAGGGGACTTCAGAACTGCGAACTTTGTGTAGTTATACCTCAAGTCTCCTTTGAGTAGCTGAATCCGAGCACGTCTATGGTACGCTACTGAGACCAACTCCAAAATTTGCACATGAAGTGCAGAGTGTAGTATGAGTACAACCAACCCCATGTACTCCGTAAGTGTCAAGTCTAACCTCGACGAAGTAGTGATGAGGCTATGACAAGACACGTACGTAAACAACATGTACAAGTATAAACAAATACGAAGCAACAATATATAATAAATAACAATTTATAAATTGGGAGGGAACATGCAAAGAGGGGTTGATATAATAATTTCAGTAGGAGAATTATCACTTAGCAGCCAATAATTTCTCAACAATATAATGAGCAACTGATGATATGAAAATGGCACGACATCAACCTTCGTGCTTTTACTCTCATTTGGCATGGCATCACCCTTCATGCTTTTACACTCTCTTAAAATGACACGGCATCACCTTTCGTGCTTTTACACTCACAAATGGCACGGCAAGACCCTTCATGCTTTTACACTCTTCCTTACTATGACAGTGATATTATAAAAAATAAAAATGGCACGGCATCACCCTTCGTGATTTTACACTCTTCTTTACCATGAAAATAATAATATAAATTCGGAAGATTATTTAAATGTGGGGATATACACTTATCAATCAATTCAATACCAGAATACCAACTTCACCTTTCAAAATATTAGACAATAATTAAATGAATAATAATTTCACGAATAATGATCAAATAATCAATAATAAACTTAAACATGAATATCTTAATTAAATAGGCAATTATTCATAATAAACAAATTCCACCCGCATGCTTTGACTCAACCACAACGCATAAGTACTCGTCAACTCACATATACGTTGTACCCCACATTAAATCATGTAGCAAATAGACAAACAAGTCCTACTCCCTCAAGTCAAGGTTAACAACGATACTTACCTCGCTTTGCAACCAAATTCAAGATTCCAATAAACCATTGCCTCGCGAATTCGTTAAATGGTAGAAATTAATTCCATATGAATTTACTAATTTTCCGGATTAAAATCTGAAATTCATCTAAAAAATTATCTATGGGGCCCACATCTTAAATCTTGGAAAAACTTACGAAATACGAACACCCGTTCCGAGACGAGTCCAACCATACAAAAATTACCAAATTCCGATGTCAAATGGACCTTCAAATCTTAATTTTTCGTTTTTGAAAAGTTTTACAAAAACTCCAACTTCTTCCATCTAAATCCTAAATAAATTATGAATATTTACATGGATTTATGAAATATAATCACTTTTGGTTATAGAATACTTACCCAATTCAAAGTCGTGAAAAATTCCTTTGAAATCGCCTAAATCCGAGACTCAAAACTCAAAAATGAGTAAAAATGGCTAATTTCCGATTTTAAAGCATTTTGTCCAGCATTTTCAAATCTGCGGACTTATTTTCGTATCTACGAGAAATATCTCGCATCTGCGAAATGGCTTGCCCAGAGTGTGTCCGCATCTGTGAAACTTGACGAGCATTTACGACTGCGCAGAAGGAGCCGCAGAAGCGGTGCCTTCCGCATTAGCGATGCCTGAGCCGCAGAAGCGGTGCCGCACTTGCGCTCCAAAAGTCGCCAGTGCGAAACACCAGAACCAGAACTGGTAGTTTTTACAAAAATGATCTGAAACATGTCTGAAACTCACCCGAGCCACTCGGGACCTCGTCCAATATTCCATCGGTCCGTAACATAACACAGACTTACTCGGTGTTTCAAATCACATCAAACAACATCGAAATTACAATTCACACCTCGATTTGGACTTTTGATTTTTCAAACTTTTCACTTTGTAAGACTCGTGCCAAAACATATTAAATGAATCTGGAATGACTTCAAATTTGGTACACAAGTCATAAATGACATAACTGAGCTATTCAAATTTTCAGAATCGGATTCCGACCCCGATATCAAAAAGTCAAATCCGTGGTCAAACTTTTGGAAATATTTAGCCTTTAAATTACTAGTTTTCGTTAAATGGTCATAACCTGAGCTAGGGACCTCCAAATTAAATTTCGGGCATACGCCCAAGTCCCAAATCATGATACAGACCTACCAGAACTGTCAAAATATTGATCTAGGTCCGTTTGCTAAAAATATTGACCAAAGTCAACTCAGTTGAGTTTTAAGGCTCTATTTCACATTTTAATTCATTTTTGAAAGTAGGTTGAAAGTAGTAACGAGCTGGGATAAGGATCAGAGTCCAACTCCAATAACCAGCAACAGTTCATAACAATATAATAAAATGGTGCATGAAAATAATTCAGAGATAAGATGCTAAAATCGTTCACAGTTACGGAAAAATAAGCATGCTTTTCAAGTATAACAATTAACTCCAAATCTTTCACCGAAAACACCAAAAACATATGAGTAAGTTTGAAAACTATTATTTTCCCCAAAACCTTTCAACAATACACAAGATGTTTCATTTTCAGATAGCACGAGGAAAATACATCTATATGCCTACATGTCAATATACAGGTGAAATCATAAATGTCACTAAAACCGGGTAGTAGAAGGAAATGCATCTCTATACATGTATCTCAAGTACGCTAGAAACTGCGCTCACTGGGGGTGTGCAGACTCCGGAGGGGCTCCTTCAGCCCAAACGCTATAATCCACACGGGCAACTCACGTGCTATAGTATCAATATCTGGATCCGCATGGACAATTCACGTGCTGTACTGATAACTCACGTGTTATAGTATCAATATCTGGATCTGCACAGACAACTCACGTGCTATAGTATCAATATCTGGATCCGCATGGACAATTCACGTGCTGTACTGATAACTCACGTGTTATAGTATCAATATCTGGATCTGCACAGACAACTCACGTGCTATAGTATCAATATCTGGATTTGCACGGACAACTCACGTGCTGCACGACAAACTCACGTGCTATAGTATTAATAACCTCACAATCAGGCCCTCGGCCTCACTCAGTCATCAATCTCTCTAGTCTCTCGGGCTCACAATATCATGAAACTAGTCCAAAATGATGATATGATGTATCAATAAATAACAACAGAGATTGAGATATGATATGTAATGAATGTATATGACTAAGTACAAAATTACAATTTAAACATATAATTCGACAACAAAAATGACTTCAGCGGATCCCAATAATACCAGCATTTTCCTAAGTATGATTTCTGACATGAGTCACAGCTCAGTTTCTCTAACATATAAAAATACATGGAAAATACAAGTTAATTGACTATACAGCTCTACGGAATCGACTGAGTCTCAATTTCTACGGTGCACGCCCACACGCCTGTCACCTAGCATGTGCGTCACATCCAAACAAATCACATAACACGTATAATCAGGGTTCATACCCTCAGCTCCAAGTTTAGAAGTGTTACTTACCTTGAACAAGCCAAATCCAATACCGAGCAAGCCAAGCGATGCTCCAAAAATTCCATCTCACGCGTACCGACCTCCGAACGACTCGAAACTAGCCAAAAGCAACTCAAATACATCAAATAATGCAAAAGGAAGCAAACCCAATCGATAAACGTCGAATCTTTAATCAAAAGCCAAAAATCAACCCAAAAGTCCGACGAGGTCCCGCGCTTCAGAAATCAATGGAACTTATAAAATCCGATAACCCATTCAATTACGAGTCCAACCATACTAGTTTCACCCAAATCCGACTCTGAATCGATGTTCAAAACTCAAAAACTCACTCTATGAAACTTTAGGCTAAAAACCTCAATTTCTCTTTAAAATTCATAATCCAATTATAAAAAACGAAGATAGAATCACGAAATATAATCAAAACCGAGTGTAGAACATTTACCCCAATCCATGTGATGACAATCGCCTCCAAAATCGCTTGAATTCGAGCCTATAGCTCAATATATGATAAAAATGAACAACCCTCGATTTATAGTCTCTGCTTAGCAGTGTTCGCACCTGCGAAGAAAATAGTCGCTTTGCGGTGTCGCTTTTGCGACCACAAACGCGCTTCTGCGAAAACCCACTGAAATTCACCCATTGCGCCTACCTAAATATACCCGCTTCTGCGCACACGCATGTGTGACCACTGCTTTTGTTGCTGCGACGAATCGCACTTCTGCGACCTAACCATCCGCTTTTGTGATGTCGTGGGTGCAAAACAAATCCTGCTTCTGCGGCCTTCACGCCCAACTGCTCTTTTCGTTTCTGCAAAGAAAGACCTCGCATCTGCGAAGTCGCTTATGTGACCACTTGACCGCAGATGTGGCCACACCAGAACCAACAACCTTAACTAATTAAAACATGCGACAAAAATGGTCCGAACCTCGTCTGAAACTCACCCAGCCCCCTCGGGGACCCCGTCCGAATGTACCAATAAGTCCGATAACATAATGCGGACCTAATAGAGGCCTCAAATCACACATAACAACATCAAAACGACGAATCGCACCTCAAATCAAATTTAAATAAACTTTTAACCTTTCAATTTGTAAAATTCGTACCGAAACATATCAAATCAACCCGAAATGAACCCAAATTTTGCACACAAGTCCCAAATGACATAACAAAGCTATTCCAATTCACGGAACCACAATCCAAATCTGATATCTTCAAAGTCAACTTCCGGTCAAACTTATAAACTTTCCAATTTTTCTAATTTCCAACTTTCGCCAATTAGCGCCGAATCTTTCTGGAAATATCCAAATACAAATTCGGGCATACGTCCAAGTTCAAAATCACCATCCGGACCTAACGGAACCATCAAAACTACGCTCCGGGGTCAAATTCATAAAAGTCACACTTGGTCAACTCTTCCAACTTAAAGCTTCAAAGATGAAATTCATTCTTCCAAATCGATTCCGAATAACCTGAAAACCAAAACCGATGATTCATACAAATTATAAATCATCATACGGAGCTACTCATGCCCCTAAACTACCAAGCGAAGTTCAAATGCTCAAAACGACCGATCGGATCGTTACAAAAATTGCCATCAAAGGATATCTTTCACGGTTCTTGCTGCTCTTTAATGTTCAACTCTAATTATCCATTCGCTACTCCTGAAAATTAAAACTCGCTTAGGGTGTGTTTGGTATAATAGAAAATATTTTTCGTGAAAAATGTTTTCCGAGAAAATATTTTCTTGGAAAACAAGTACTATTATCTTGCTCATTTTTCGGTGTTTGGTATGCGAATTAAGGAAAATAACTTCTCAAGAGTATTCATAAATAATTTAGATACAATAAACATGAAGCCATAAACTTTCGAACCAACAACCTTCCGAACCCACAAATTCCATAAACTTCGAAACTGCTAAACTTTCGAACCCGTAAACTCTATAATTTCTAAACACGCAAACTTCCAAACACACAAACCTCCGAACTCATAACTTTGGAACTCGTAAAATTTCGAACCTGTAACTGAAAATAGAAATAACCAGAACTGAATATATATATATATAAAAAAAATTGTCATGGGACGAGGGGTTTAGGGGGTTGGAGTGGGTGGGTGGTGCAGAAAAACAAAAAAAAATAGAAAATAAAAATACAAAAAAAACAAAAGTAACGTTTTTTT
>AWOL01S0057802.1:0-12150 GCA_000715115.1 Nicotiana otophora
GAGAACATATATTATAACTAATATAAAAGTTGGTTTCGAAATAGCTTGGCTTTTATAGAGAAAATGTTGTTATATATGGATGTTGTTATAGAGAAGTTTGACTGTATATTTCAAAAAATGAAGTAAATGTATGATGCTCGACTTTATAGAGGGTTCTTCACATTTAAGATTTTTTGTAAATACACACAGATTATCAGTACGACTCAATGCAGTACTTGTATCTGCACATCTCAGATTTATTTGCACAAAAACTGATGAAATAAACATGCCTAAATACACAAAAAATAAATTTTCATCGGATTGATTTTCTCTGCTTCAGAAGCATCAATTTTTCTTGGAGTCAAACAAGTCGAACATCAAGCTAAACATCGGTATATGTACTGACTAAATTGTAGTAACTACCAACTTACTTTCTGCATAAGCTACTTTTGTAAAGGGTAATCCGGTGCGCTAAGCTTCCTCTATGCGCGGTGTCAGGGGAAGGACCGGACCACAAGGGTCTATTGTACGCAGTCTTACCCTGTATTTCTGCAAGAGACTGTTTCTACGGCTCGATCCAGTGACCTCTTGGTTACATAGCAGTAATTTTATCAGTTACGTCAAGGCTCCCCTTAGTAAGCTACTTCTATAAGTTCTTTCAAATTCAATTTCCAAGACAATGAAACTGAAGTAACTATGCATTCTCAAAAGAAAAAAGACAGATAATTCCATCATTTGTTTCAGATCATCGCCCAGGTACTAGACTAGAGCTTGATTTAAGTCAGCGATGAGCATCATTGGGCTGATCGATATAGTATCATCAAAAACTGCTCAATCAACTGCACTTCAATCTCAAACTAGTTGGATCGGCTATAAAAATCCTTCTTTCATTCCACTCTACTCAGGCCTGCTTCATCTCAAATTCCCAATCCTAGTACTCACGGGTTCGAGCCGTGGAAACAGCCTCTAGCAGAAATACAGAGTAAGGCTGCGTACGATAGACAGTTGTAGTCCGGCCCTTCCCCGGACCCCGTGCATAGCGGGTGTTAGTGCACCGGGCTGCCCTTTAGGAGTGCTCTAAAACTGGAGATTTACAAGTTCCCAACCAGAACCAAAAGAGACTCAGCAACATTTAAAAACAATCACAGGAAAAACAAAAATGTAGGATAGAAAGTGAAAGAAATTAACCCCACTTATGATAATAATCATTTTAGTTAAATCTCTGCTTCAGAAGTTTGTCTCTTGCTTACTGGTAGCACATAACTTGTATAATGCCAAATTGCCAATGTCTGAAAAAATGGTTATGACGCGAGCTGTGCTCCTTATAACTACCTACTGCTAACTTACTACTTATGGCAATGCCAAATTCAACTTTGCTGTGAAATATATAAATTGCAGAAGCTAAACAGCAACGAAGAGCAAAAGAGACTGGCGTTTTTGGAGAAAGGATTTGAGACTAAACAAACATCAGATCATTAATATTTGCAAACTGAATATCACAATCTGCATCTCTTTCAATTTACCATTGATTACATCTAGTTCATATACTTCAAATTTAAATGTCTTTGGACCATCTCCTTCCTCTCTTGAAGGCTCATTTCGCTCTCGCCAAGGATGGGCAAATCGGTTAACAAGTAAAAGTTTATCGTCTACCTCAACTAGGTAGAAGTTGATTGAATACTTACAAAACAGATTCAGATTATCGTCAAGCCAATACAATTGGTTGAGAAATACTAGGCCCTGGAACATAAAAAACACAAACTTCTCCAGCTTAAGTCACAAAAATAAATTGACCCTTATAGTAAATCATATTGAAATTAAAACTCCACCAACTCTATATTCAATTTCAAATTTAGTCCAGTTAAGATCTCCAGGTCTCCAAAAAGCCAAATGATTAACATCTGTATGATATGAAATTACTAGTACATTATCTGATATACGAGCAGGATTAGCTGATAAATGGACTTTGGGTGAGCTGCCAATAAGTAACTTAATTTATTTTAATAATTCAAATCATTAATCTGATTGATATATTTAATTCATGTATGTCACTGTACTTGTTTAAATTATGGTAATTAAATTATCTATATAATTATTTCGTAACTCGATGAACATATGTTTACCAACAAAAATTATATTTCTTGAAATCACTTGTGAACTTCAAGAGAAACAAATACCAATCCTAATGCAACAAAACCAGAAAAGGAGAAAATAGTATTTGGACGAGCTTAAACTCTAACCAACAGAGGTAACAGGTAGCTCGTTCGAAATTTTGAGTATTATTTTTCAAATCAAAGTTCTTGTGATTTCTTTACATAGTGAAAATAAAATAGAATGTAGGAGGGGAATCAAATTAAAGAGTCAAAATCATCTAGAGAGCACAATTATAATTGATTAAGTAAGATAACATTCATACATCTCCAATCTCCAAGATTACAATATGAAAAAAAATAAAGACCAACTTAGCTTCAAACTAATAACTCGGAAAATAAGAAAATTACCACATTGAAAAGAGACAATAAAGAAAATATCAATCGCATTATCAGAATGATGGTGCTACCCAAGTTGGCGGGCATAATGATAATCCGGGATAAAAAGATTTAATTTTTCCACTTTCAAGATCGTAAGACCCCATATCTCTTCCACCCCTCCTTCTAATGTGCGGAAAAAATCAGTCCAACCATCAGTAAAATATATTTGATTACGCTCGACTCCGATAAACTTAGAGGAGTCAATAAAACTTGCTCCATTACGGCCCAAGAAAATTGATGATTCTCCCATTCCCAAGGTGTTAATCTCCTTCAATTCACCTTTGATTACATCTAATTCAAAAACTCTAAATTTCAAGGTTACAGCACCACCATTTGGACCCTCTGAGGCAAATCGGCTAACCTCCTATATTGACAAGGATTTGGATGGGAATACCATTGATAAGCCCAAGATCTTTCTAACATTTTCGGAACAGTTCGACTTTATTGGCTTTTTTAGACGCTCGATACTTTTTAAACTTTTTTTTATTATTAACATATTATAAAAATTAAGGTCAAATATTTTAATAAGTTAACTGACTCACTAATCACGGGAAATACTTTTCTTGTCCATCTTTATTCTCCCTTTCCAACATTCATCTTTTTTACTCCATTTTTGAAAATCTGATGCACATGTTAATGCCATCTAAATTCAAGATGTATTGATTTATATGTCTTTTATACTTTTTATATCAAGTATCACTTTAATTCAAAATGAATTTTATATGAATATAATTGTTGTATATTTATTTGTGAAGTGCCATCTTATTTTAAGATGTATTTTTAATGTATATTTCAAATATATTTTATATGTCAAGTGCCATTTTAATTCAAGACGTATTTTTTATATATATTCTTTTGTATATTTATATGCCATCTTAATTAAATTTAAGATATATTTTTATGTATATTTCACATGTCTAAGTGCCATATTAATTGAAGATGTATTTTTTTTGTATATTTTTTGTATATTTTATATGTGTTAATTCAATTTATATTTTTTATATATGCGTTTTGTATATATTACCATATATTATTATCGAAGTAAGATCTTTATGTTAAGAAAGGAAGAAAGAAGGAAGAGAAAAATATTTGTATATATTACAAATATTATTGACTTTCCATTCAAATTGCTTATGTTTAGGGATAAATAATTAATATTCCTANAAAACAAATTTAAGAATATGAAGAAAAAGAAGGAAAGCTAATAGATAAAGAGGGAAAAAAAGGCATGATTTTTGTACAAATATTATTGACTTTCCATTCAAATTGCTTATGTTTAGGGATAAATAATTAATATTCCTATTTTAATGGAACTGTGTGCTACAAATATAAATATTTTCCTGCCACAACTGTAATATTGAGTTTCATGCTAAGAATTTGTTATATTTCTTTTAAACTTTGACAGTTATGTAAAGTTCCCGACTTTATTTGGACTTCGAATCGTGGCCCAAAGGTCTAGCATGGACATAGTGCTGGCAAAATGATTTTTTTTTTTGAAACAACTATATATATATTATAGTAAGGACTTATTTAATATTTTTTCATAGTTTTCCAATTTTCAATAAATAACTTAACTTTTTTAACAATTTATACACATACAATTCCTTAAAATGCTCTCACATCCGTTATTAATACCTTCAGTTAAGTGATTCAATTATATTCTTTCCTTTTATTCTATTATCTCATTTCTCCCTCTTATTCTATGCAATCAATTAATGTAGCTTTTCACTTAATGGTGGTCTCCACAAAAATCACACATAATGGTCGGCACTCATCAACATACATATGGTTTATTGCATTAAATTTGATTAATGTTAATTAATATAGCTGCTAAACATTAAATTAAAAAAACTTTGAAGCTTTAATTTGATATTCGGGTTTTATAATTTTGTGATTTGTTTAGATTGAGTGTTCTTTCAAGTGACTAAGAATATCCTTTGAATTTTATAACTCAATTTTGAGGGAGACTAGTTAAGGATATAGTTGATTTTAGGCGAAAATTCATATTGAAACTCGAAAAAAGAAGAAGTTGCAGGAATTGTATCATAATTGTATCCGATACATCAATACCTAAAATATAATTATATCATAAAATATATTATATTTGTATCACAAATACGTCTAACTTATATTTGATACATTAATACCTAAAATAATACATGACACAATACCAATATAATTATCATACATTGTGATGCGAATTGCGATACATTTTTGAAAAATTGTTACACATTGTGATCTTCATATTTTTGTATTTCAATCACAACTCTAAACTTAAAATCTGATATAATATTGTATTAGCATTAGATCATATATACTTTTTTAGATATTGATGTATCAGATACAAGTTGTCACACCTTCTTTTTCCCAAGGGGATAAGGGAGTTTGTCCAATTTAAGTGACATTAATCGAAATGAGATTATTTATTTAATTCTTCAGAGTCACCACTTGGAATAATTTATGGTGTCCCAAGTCATCGATTTATTTTAAATCTCAAATCGAGGAAATTTGACTCTATTTATGGTCTACGAACACAGAAGACCGGGTAAGGAATTCTGTTAACCTGGGAGAAGATGTGAGGCACTCCCGGATTCTGTGATTTTAGCACGGTCGCTTAACAATTACTACTTGGCCTAATTATCTGATTCATTACATGTTTAAAACCTATTGTGCATTTTACCTTTTGACCACTTTTAATTATTTGCTTAACCGCTTTTAGTATTTATGGAATTTATTTGAACAAGCTACGATATCGTACACTTATCGTTTTGGTACACATTGCAAACCGCACCACGTGAAATGCACCCGCGATTTACAACATATTTATTTTTATTATTAGTTGAAATTATGGTCAAGTCGTATGAAAGGCATACTTGAATTGGGGTTTACATATCATGACTATGCCACGGGAACCGTACCCACAGTCATAATGATTTATTATTAATTGCGCCTAAAGCAAGCTACGATGTTCGAATATTATTCAATTACTAATTTTGAGATTATTGTAAGGTCATGAGGTATGGATATTGTTATGGAGGAAATAAAGTAACTTAATTATGAAAGAATTGGCTAGCTTGTGACCGTTTATTTGTTTTTGATCTTGGGCAACAATTAGCCCATAAATACGTCGGGAAAGTCCAATTAAAGTCTTACAGCAATCATGGCACAACCTAATCTCTTATAATTTTACTACTAATCAATATTTGAAACTAGACTAAATTTATGGTAGGAATAGATAGATACGGGCAGAAGCAATTTAGTCAATAAGATAGGAGATCAAAATGAAACTAAAGCATGCTAAAATGGAAAGTCATTGCTTCATTGAATAAACAAGAAAAGTAACAAATTACTACATATTCATCAATAAGATTAACCATATGATCTATAAAAAAGGACAATAAATTAATCTTAACAAATACTCAACATGAGAACAAATTAATCTTAGCACACTCAGATGCAAACTCGACTATATCATATTCAAGGTTAAATTAAAACAGAGTGACCCAGAACATTAATGGAAAAACAAATAGAAAGAGAAGTGAACCTTTATATTAATGACTTTGGATTTAAATTACAACCACTCAATGATCAGATAGCTCTCAACTGGACCCTTCGGACTGGGGAAAACTCGAGCGAAAAATCTCAACTTGCAACCTCAATCGACCTTGCAAAACCGACGATTTATAGGCTATATTTGGAGCTTTGTTTTTGGGTTAATGATGGCACAAAAGTGATCAAGGTCTGGCGGCTTTGGGGTGGTTAAACTGGTGGTTTTATTTCAAAAGAATGACATGAATAGAATTTTTCTTAACGTAGAAGAAGCAAAAACATTTTTTCTCCAAATCCCTCCCCTCTCTTTTTTTCTTTTCTCTCCTCTCTCCCTTTTCCCCCCTCACATTTCTCTTCTATTTATAGAAAAAATTTTGAAATTTTTTTCATATATTTTTTCAGATTGTTTTTATTTTTTATTTTTTATTTTTTATTTTTTTATTTTTTAATTAAAAAGAATTTCCATTTCCCATTTTCTTATTCTTTTTTAAAAATTAATTCCCCACTTTCCTTTACTTTTATTTTTTAATTTATCACTTTTTACTTTTATTATATTTAAATTCCCACTTTTTTTTATTTCCCACTTATTTTACTTTCTTTTTTTTAATTTCCACTTTTTAATTCTTCCTTTTTTTAAAAACAATTTCATCTACATTTACTTTCATTATTTTAATTCCAACTTTATTTTACTTTTATTTTTTAAATTTTCACATTCTTTTACTTTTATTTTTAAATTTTATATTTCTACTTTTCCTATTTTTTAATTCCTATCCGAAATGTTTTTAAAAAAATTAATTAAGTTTTATTTTTTTCAGTTTTTAAATTCATTTTATTTAAAAATAAAGATAAAAATAAAAGTAAAAATAATGCTAATAATAATAATTGACCTTTTAAATTATTATTAATTTTTACCCTATATAAAAAAAATATAACAAAGATAAAAAAAATATATATTAAATTTCTGAAAATATTTACATAGTAGAAGGTAATAAAAATTTAAATATAGTCAAAAATTAGGTGCTCACAGCTGCCCCTCTTTGCTTGGAAACAAGAAGAGTTTTCACGCAAAGACTAGGTGAGCCATGTGACTAATATTGTACCAAACCAATATTCAAAAGGAAAAGAAATAAAAGATAGGGTGCAACCGAGTCCTGGTTTTGGACATCCTACATATCCCCGGTTATAGGGGAATCAGGTCACGTGTAGTTCAAGGAGAATGGTGGAATGATGAGTTGAGGAGTCAGGTGAGGTTCCGTCGAGGCTCCGGTTCGCTATCCTGCTATTATATCAAAATAAAAAAGAAACTAAACAAGCCTATCAGTTATGAGTTACAAGATTCCTATCTATAAGACTTCCGAAACTTGATCTTGAGTCTTGACTGGTTCTTCATGCAGACTCTGATCTAAACCTTGATGCTCACTAGCTGTGGGTTCCAGTTCATTGTTCTATAGCTCCTTCTAATTAAAACGGGACTCCAATGCTCGTGGCTTCAGTCATGTCTTGAGCATTCCACATCTTTTCAACTACTTTTGCATTTTGGATTCATTTATTTTTTCTTTTCTTTTATTCTGAATTAAGACTTCTTATTTTGGTCATTTCGAACCCTGTGCCTCGAGGTAAAACCTACTCAGACACCAAAATAAATAAATGAACAAAACATTTCTGCCCCAGTTTGCACTGGAAACATTTTGTGAGTTATTGTAACAAAATTCTAAACTACTTATTTATTGAAAGCAATAAAAGGTCGGGAGTGGTGTACCCCGAAAAAGTCATGCTTTTTTTTTTATGATATTCCTTTATTGTCAAAAGTATGTATCAACTAAGGATAGATGTACCTTATGTTCGAAAAATGTAGCCAAGGAATGAGATACCTTATATCGGCAAATATATCAGGGAGTGGTGTACCCTGCATTTAAGATCAAATCAACTAGGGAGTGAATACTCTATGTTGGAAAGGAGACTAGGGAGTGGAGACCCTATGTCTAAAATAAAATCAACTAGGGAGTGGAGACCCTAAGTTGGAAAAGAGGATTAGGGAGTAGAGATGCTATGTCTAAAATATTCAACTAGGGAGTGGAGACTCTATGTTGGAAAGGAGACTAGGGAGTGGAGACCCTATGTCTAAAATAAAATCAACTAGGGAGTGGAGACCCTAAGTTGGAAAAGAGGATTAGGGAGTAGAGATGCTATGTCTAAAATATTCAACTAGGGAGTGGAGACTCTATGTTGGAAAGGAGACCAGGGAGCGGAGACACTATATCTAAAATAACATCAACTAGGGAGTGTAGACCCTATTTGGAAAGGAGACTAGGGAGTGGAGACCCTATGTTAGAAAAGAGACAAGGGAATGGAGACCCTATGTCTAAAATAACATCACCTAGGGAGTGGAGACCGTATGTTGGAAAAGGGACTAGGTAGTGGAGACCCTATGTCTAAAATAAGATCAACTAGGGAGTGGAGACCCTATGTTGGAAAAGCGACTAGGGAGTGGAGACCCTATGTCTAAAAACATCAACTAGGGAGTGGAGACCCTATGTTGGAAAAGCGACTAGGGAGTGGAGACCCTATGTCTAAAAACATCAACTAGGGAGTGGAGACCCTATGTTGGAAAAGCGACTAGGGAGTGGAGACCCTATGTCTAAAAACATCAACTAGGGAGTGGAGACCCTATGTTGGAAAAGCGACTAGGGAGTGGAGACCCTATGTCTAAAAACATCAACTAGGGAGTGGAGACCCTATGTTGGAAAAGCGACTAGGGAGTGGAGACCCTATGTCTAAAAACATCAACTAGGGAGTGGAGACCCTATGTTGGAAAAGCGACTAGGGAGTGGAGACCCTATGTCTAAAAACATCAACTAGGGAGTGGAGACCCTATGTTGGAAAAGCGACTAGGGAGTGGAGACCCTATGTCTAAAAACATCAACTAGGGAGTGGAGACCCTATGTTGGAAAAGCGACTAGGGAGTGGAGACCCTATGTCTAAAAACATCAACTAGGGAGTGGAGACCCTATGTTGGAAAAGCGACTAGGGAGTGGAGACCCTATGTCTAAAAACATCAACTAGGGAGTGGAGACCCTATGTTGGAAAAGCGACTAGGGAGTGGAGACCCTATGTCTAAAAACATCAACTAGGGAGTGGAGACCCTATGTTGGAAAAGCGACTAGGGAGTGGAGACCCTATGTCTAAAAACATCAACTAGGGAGTGGAGACCCTATGTTGGAAAAGCGACTAGGGAGTGGAGACCCTATGTCTAAAAACATCAACTAGGGAGTGGAGACCCTATGTTGGAAAAGCGACTAGGGAGTGGAGACCCTATGTCTAAAAACATCAACTAGGGAGTGGAGACCCTATGTTGGAAAAGCGACTAGGGAGTGGAGACCCTATGTCTAAAAACATCAACTAGGGAGTGGAGACCCTATGTTGGAAAAGCGACTAGGGAGTGGAGACCCTATGTCTAAAAACATCAACTAGGGAGTGGAGACCCTATGTTGGAAAAGCGACTAGGGAGTGGAGACCCTATGTCTAAAAACATCAACTAGGGAGTGGAGACCCTATGTTGGAAAAGCGACTAGGGAGTGGAGACCCTATGTCTAAAAACATCAACTAGGGAGTGGAGACCCTATGTTGGAAAAGCGACTAGGGAGTGGAGACCCTATGTCTAAAAACATCAACTAGGGAGTGGAGACCCTATGTTGGAAAAGCGACTAGGGAGTGGAGACCCTATGTCTAAAAACATCAACTAGGGAGTGGAGACCCTATGTTGGAAAAGCGACTAGGGAGTGGAGACCCTATGTCTAAAAACATCAACTAGGGAGTGGAGACCCTATGTTGGAAAAGCGACTAGGGAGTGGAGACCCTATGTCTAAAAACATCAACTAGGGAGTGGAGACCCTATGTTGGAAAAGCGCCTAGGGAGTAGAGACCCTATGTCTAAAATAATCATCAACTAGGAAGTGGAGATCGTATGTTAAAAAATCAGACTAGGGAGTAGAGACCCTATGTCTAAAAATATCAAATAGAGAGTGGAGACCCTATGTTGGAAAAGTGACTAGGGAGTAAAGACCTTATGTCTAAAACATCAACTAGGGAGTAAGACCCTATGTTGGAAGAGTGACTAGGGAGTGGAGACTCTATGTCTAAAACATCAACTAGGGAGTAAGACCCTATGTTGGAAGAGTGACTAGGGAGTGGAGACTCTATGTCTAAAACATCAACTAGGGAGTAAGACCCTATGTTGGAAGAGTGACTAGGGAGTGGAGACTCTATGTCTAAAACATCAACTAGGGAGTAAGACCCTATGTTGGAAGAGTGACTAGGGAGTGGAGACTCTATGTCTAAAACATCAACTAGGGAGTAAGACCCTATGTTGGAAGAGTGACTAGGGAGTGGAGACTCTATGTCTAAAACATCAACTAGGGAGTAAGACCCTATGTTGGAAGAGTGACTAGGGAGTGGAGACTCTATGTCTAAAACATCAACTAGGGAGTAAGACCCTATGTTGGAAGAGTGACTAGGGAGTGGAGACTCTATGTCTAAAACATCAACTAGGGAGTAAGACCCTATGTTGGAAGAGTGACTAGGGAGTGGAGACTCTATGTCTAAAACATCAACTAGGGAGTAAGACCCTATGTTGGAAGAGTGACTAGGGAGTGGAGACTCTATGTCTAAAACATCAACTAGGGAGTAAGACCCTATGTTGGAAGAGTGACTAGGGAGTGGAGACTCTATGTCTAAAACATCAACTAGGGAGTAAGACCCTATGTTGGAAGAGTGACTAGGGAGTGGAGACTCTATGTCTAAAACATCAACTAGGGAGTAAGACCCTATGTTGGAAGAGTGACTAGGGAGTGGAGACTCTATGTCTAAAACATCAACTAGGGAGTAAGACCCTATGTTGGAAGAGTGACTAGGGAGTGGAGACTCTATGTCTAAAACATCAACTAGGGAGTAAGACCCTATGTTGGAAGAGTGACTAGGGAGTGGAGACTCTATGTCTAAAACATCAACTAGGGAGTAAGACCCTATGTTGGAAGAGTGACTAGGGAGTGGAGACTCTATGTCTAAAACATCAACTAGGGAGTAAGACCCTATGTTGGAAGAGTGACTAGGGAGTGGAGACTCTATGTCTAAAACATCAACTAGGGAGTAAGACCCTATGTTGGAAGAGTGACTAGGGAGTGGAGACTCTATGTCTAAAACATCAACTAGGGAGTAAGACCCTATGTTGGAAGAGTGACTAGGGAGTGGAGACTCTATGTCTAAAACATCAACTAGGGAGTAAGACCCTATGTTGGAAGAGTGACTAGGGAGTGGAGACTCTATGTCTAAAACATCAACTAGGGAGTAAGACCCTATGTTGGAAGAGTGACTAGGGAGTGGAGACTCTATGTCTAAAACATCAACTAGGGAGTAAGACCCTATGTTGGAAGAGTGACTAGGGAGTGGAGACTCTATGTCTAAAACATCAACTAGGGAGTGGAGACCCTGTGTTGGAAAAGAGACTAGGGAGTAGATACCCTATGTCTAAAATAACATCAAGTAGGAAGTTGAGACCGTATATTGGAAAAGAGACTAGGCAGTGGAGACCCTATGTCTAAAATAACATCAACTAGGGAGTGGAGACCCTATGTTGGAAAAGCAACTAGGGAGTGGAGACCCTATGCCTAAAATAATCAACTAGGGAGTGGAGACTCTATATTGAAAAAGCGACTAGAGAGTGGAGACCCTATGTCTAAAATAATCAACTAGGGAGTGGAGACCCTATGTTGGAAAATCGACTAGGGAGTGGAGACCCTATGTTGGAAAATCGACTAGGGAGTGGAGACCCTATATCTAAAATAATCAATTAGGGAGTGAAGACCATATGTCTAAAACATCAACTAGGGAATGGAGACCCTATGTTGGAAAAGCGACTAGGGGGTGGAGACCCTATATCTAGAACATCAACTAGGGAGTGGAGACCCTATGTCTAAAAATATCAACTAGGGAGCGTAGACCTTATGTTGGAAAAGCAGACTAGGGAGTGGAGACCCTATGTCTAAAAACATCAACTAGGGAGTGGAGACCCTATGTTGGAAAAGCAGACTAGGGA
>AWOL01S0057807.1:0-20115 GCA_000715115.1 Nicotiana otophora
GATACTTAAATAATTCGTTTGAAACTTCACAATGTTATAGCAGAGTGAATTGCAAATTCCACGAGAGCCCGGTACAATCTTTCTCACAAATATCATACGGATTATTTCCTACTCTGATCCGCAGTTACGTGTTTTTCACAAAAGACGTGTGTTAGAGGGATTGTTAAGATAATCGGCTCAGGTATGTTAAGGCTATCCCTTCTTTCCTTTTGGCATGATCCATACGATACACACGAAATGAGCAAATGCGCAACTTTCATAAATGACTCTATTCATAGAAGTGCTAGGGGTGCCTATGTTTTTGATTCCCAATGTGAATTATTATTATAACTTCTGTTCATGGGTCTTAGAAAAATACATATTTGATAAAGTTTATCCGAATGGCATATTGATCTTATGACATTCTGAGAAATCTTATTAACGTATTTCTTATGCATTTCATTCATTTAAAGATCTACATTAACCCGTGACCGGATGGAATTATATTATATTTATCTTGGATATAGTAAAAGGTTACGGCGCTATATACGCACCACCACTTGATCAGCCAGTATACATTGATGATTTGCCCACAGTGGCCGAAATGATATGATGGGATGCCTTCAGAGGCTTGATGAACTTATGTACGCAGATACCTATGCATGGTATGACATTCTATAAACATATGCAAGACATTATAAATATTAATGATTCACAAAATTATTCGGACATACATGTCGAGTCTTTTACTCCATGTTTTCTCACGTCTATTGTTTACTGATTGTTATTCCTTACATACTCGGTATATTATTTGTACTGACGAATCTTTTGCTTGGGGACACTGCGTTTCATACCTGTAGGTCCCGATAGACAGGTCAAGAGCCCTCCAAGTAGGCTATCAGTTCAGCGGAAGATGTTGGTGCGCTCCATTTGCTACAAAGTTACTTGTTTGGTCAGTATGCTTTAGACGTGTATTGTTTGGTATGGCGGGGCTCTGTCCTGATCTTTATGACAATTATGTATTCTTAAAGGCTTGTAGACATATGTCATGTACGTATAATATTTATGGCCTTGTCATCCTATGTTCAGTGTACGAGTGGTTATTTTGGTCTTATAGGCCTGTATGTCTTATGTATAAGTTGGTATTACATGTTGTATTCTACTTATCTCACGGTAGCCTCTGTGGCTCAGTTATCTATGATAGTATGATATGAAAAGATACATTATGTTGGTACTCGTTTGAGTAAGGTACCGGGTGCCCGTCTCGGCCCATCGGTTTGGGTCATGACATCCTCCGTCTCTCGGCCCCGCATACCCTCAAACCTTCGAGCGATCTCCATAAACTTCTGAAATAGAGTATATGTCTCCAACTCCCGAGTCATGTTAAATCTAATACCATAACCGAGTCCTTCATTGAATCTATAAAATCAATCTTTTGTTGTAGCAACCAAAGCAGGCGCATGTTGGGACAACTCACTGAATCTGAGGGAATACTCTGACACTGACATAGTCCCCTAACGCAACTGCTAAAACACTGTGCGCCATGCATCCCGAAGGGTCCGGGGAGCAAACTTTATAAAAACATCTCTAGAAATTGAGCCCAAGTGAGTGGGGATGCATCAGCAGGACTACCCTCCTCGTAAGCCTACCACCACCTATATGCCACTTCTAGCAGCTAAAATGTAGTAAAGGTGACTCCGCTCATCTCCACAACACGCATGGTGTGCAGAATACGATAGCACTTGTGTAGAAAACCATGTGCATCCTCAGTAAGTGCACCATCGTAAGTAAGAGGGTGATACTTCTTGAACCTCTCAAGTCTTAGTTTCTCCTCCTCAGATGCCTCTAGCATGAGAGCATGCTAAACCTAATTAACAAGTTGTGCTAGCATAACTCTCGAAAGCTGATAAACACGGACTCGCTACTCTGAAGTGTGGACGGCGGGGGTATGATGATAGAATCCTAGGAAGCTCAACTATATTCAAGGACAAGGATAAAGCTTAGGAATCTCAAAGAGGGCCTTTAACAATATGTCAAGCTAAAGAGTTGCAAAACAAGGTCCTTAGACTCCAAGTGCAAATAAAGAAGTTCTTAATTGGGAGAAAAAGCTCAAGGATAAAGAATATGAATTGGCTAGGTGTTACAATGGTTTTATGGTCCAAATATATATCTAAGAAGAGGAATATTGCATCCCAAGACACATCCTTTGAGGAAGGTCCTAACCAGCCCACTTTTGGACCATTTTGGCACCTAACATGTGTCCAAACTTGCATCCCAATAAGTCCTACATGAAGTCACGTTTTTATAACATAGAAAGACTTAATTTATGTCAAAGAAGGATACAATAGTCATGCTAGAAGTTGAGTGCATGTTGGTGCGAAGTTTCTTGCAAGTTGCCTTCAAGCTTTCCTAGTCCAAGATTGGTTTTGGACTTTCAAGATCATATCCGATGGTAGTTGGACATTTTTTCCAAAAGTAGTTATGGTTTTTTTTCTTTTTCAAAGATTTCTAAGATTTCCAAGATTGGTTTTGGACTTTCAACATCATATCCTAAGGTAGTTGGACATTTTGTCCAAAGTAGTTAGGATTTGCTTTCTTTATTTTTTTGGTAGAATTAAGTGACTCCCTCTCTATATAAAGAGGTTTATTCTTTATTTTTAGGAAGATCATGATAGACAACATGAACAAAAATTGTGACATTTTTCTTGTACTCTTGTGTGTGGCTACTATTAGATTTATTCTTCAACCATCAAGAATCAACTTAAGTTGGTAAGATTAAACCCTTTGAGAAATCTTAGATCAGTTCTAGGTATTCAAGAAAGGTGATAAGTTTAGGTTTATTGATGTTCTTGTTATTATAAAGGGTCGTGTTTCACAATCTCTCTCTTGTTTTAAATTCTCTACCAAAGGCGGTTAGTTCTTCATTAGCTAATTGTTGTTGCTAGGATTTAACTTCAAGAATAAACTTCTTGAATTCAAGAAACTCTTCTTGAATTCAATCTATTTTTAATTTCCGTTTTTTCGTTTGTTTACTTTCTTTTAGCTTCCACACGCTTTTCTTGTTATTTTTAGTAACTCTTGGACCCCTATCGTGTTGCTTTTAAGTGGTATCAGAGCATAGGCTAATCAAGATTTCAATCTTGATAATCTTGGAAGGTTCTTGTATAAAAAATAAACAAAAATCAGCCCAAACAAAAAAGAAGTGTTATTGCTCATTTTTATTTTAAGAATTCAAGTATTATTTGGTTTCCAAGTCAATAAAGGAAACAAGAAGAGGGGATCCTAGTTCTTGAAGATTAAGGTAACTTCTTTCCGTATCCTAGTGGGTTTTGGGTTTCTTAAATTCATTCATTTTTTCTTCTGCTAATCAATTCCTATTCTTCATAGGTTTTGTCCTTCACTTTTCATTTCTTTTTCTAACTCCACATTCTTATCACTAAGGTTGTGACTAGTAAGGTTTATTAATAAATCTAAAGATTAACGACCAAGAGTTGCTTTGAGTGGAAAAAGGTAAGATAAGTGAACATTAGAAGGAAAAGCCAAATTTGAGACATATTTCTTCTAATATATGTCAAGATGTCTCAAACAGTGGAAGGAGGAGAGCTATGACTCAACAACTTGCAAATTCAAACTTACAGATTCATGCCCTTACAGTAGACATATTTCTTCTAATCTATGGTAAAGTTATTTTTCAAACAAGAGCTAAAGTGATGTATGTGATTCATGCCCTTAGAATTGACAAAGCATTTGGCTACAACTTAATTAATACTTATATGGTTGAGAAATTGAACTTGCCTTGTGTTGAGATTATTGAACCCTACACGTTGAAAGGAGTAAAGGTGGATAAAAGAGTGTTATTTACATTCTCTATTGGAAGGTATGAGGATGAGATTTGGTGTGATGTCATTCCCAGGAATAGTTTTTATATCTTGTTGGGAAGGCCATGGTATGTCTATGAAAGTGCTTCATATAGTATGGAAACAATAGATACTTTTTTGAGATTAATGGGAAGAAACTCATTCTTGGGCCTTTGACTCCCTCACAAATTTGTGAAGAAGAAAATATTGTTAAAGAGAATATGGAAAAATATGAGAGAGAGAAAAGAATGAGAAGCGTAAGGGAGTGCATGTTGACATTCCAAGAGAGGAAAAGGGGAGGTTGACTTGAGTGAAAAGAGTGGGATGTCAAGTGAGGTAAAGTGTGATCTTGAGAAAAACAAAAGAGATAAGGCAATGAGATAAAAAAGTATATGAGGTAGAGAGAGAAAAACAAGAGGGATTGAGTGAAGAAAGAGAAAAACTCTTTAGTGAGAGAAACGAGGCTAAGGGTGAGAAAAAAGTTACTTTTGTGATAAAAGCCAAAGAGAGTGTAAGCAAGAAAAATGTTTCTTTACTTCCTAACCCATTAACTCTTTCGTGTTTTAGTTCTTGTGATTTTATGCAGCCACGTGTTGAAATACGTTTTTAAAGGGGTGGTGAGGTTCAAAAGACTGTGAAAAAAGATCCAATTGGATTCAAACATGAATTTGGCGAAATCTATTCTTGTTGGATGGTGGAAGATAAAAGCTTAGTTAAATTCTTTGTTATTGAACCTTTTGACTATTTTGATTCTTATATACAGGTTTATGACACGGAGTTGCCTAAACGCTTTGCTATGTTGGATCCATTTCATAAAAAACTACAAGGTGGTGATGTTCCATTGGTAAATAAGTCCAGGTACGGTATGTATAATTGGTTTATTTACATTCTTGGCCTTTCTAGACCACCCAAGGTATTTTTGGAGGTAATGAATTATACTCTTATTTCTTATGTTGGTGACTTTATAATTTTTGTGGATGATGATATTTTGATGCACATCAAGTCATTATTTGTAATATCTAAGTTAGAGTACAAGAGTAATTTGCTTCCTTTTGAAATTGTGTATGACATAGATGATTATGTATTGCAACTTGGTAGAAAGAGGCATCAATTTTATGAGAAAAGACTTGTGAATGAGTTAAACATTTCTTCTTCTCTTATTGAAGTGGCTAATGAGTTTTCATGTAATCAATCGCTATAATGTGATATTTGTTGTGGGATGGGGAGTCATTCTTTAATACATGTTGATTGTGAGCTTGTCTAAATGTTTGCTACTAGTTAAAAGGATATGAATGATTGTTGAAACGTTTGCGATCAAATACTCTTTCAGGTAGAGGAATCCATGAGATTTGTAATTGTATGTAGTTGGGTATATCATAAAGGTGTCTTCAATGATACATATAGTGTAGATACTTATATTAAATGGATGTGTGGTTGCTATTCTATAATTTCTTTGTCATGTATGCCTATGGACTACCTTACCGACAAAATCGAATTGCAAGTTCCATTGCATAGTGCATCTAAGAGAGATCTTTATTGTATTAATCTAGGTAGACATAAATTTTCTTGGGATGAAGATGTCCATATACTTTATAAGGGAGTATTTACAGATATTAGGATTAATTGGGTTAAATGGACACATTGTCACTGTCTTGTTGAAATTTGAGAAAGAATTTTCTTCAAGAAGAGGAGAATTATAGCATCCTAGGAAGCTCAACTCTATTCAAAGATAAGTATAAAGTTTAGGAGTATTGGATCCCAAGAGACATTCTTTGAAGAAGGTCATAATCAGCCAACTTTTGGACCATTTTGGAACCTAAAATGTGTCCAGAATTGCAGTCTAATAAGTCCTACATGAAGTCACATTTTTATAACATAAACACGACTTACATGATGTCATAGAAGGGTACAATAGTCATGCTAGTATAACGACCTGGCCGGTCGTTTTGAGAGTTATAGCCCAGATTCCCTATTAACTGCTTCTTCCATATCTATTTTCTACTATTGTCACTTGTCGGGAGGTTTCGTTTTGGGTTTTGTAGTGTTTTGGGACACTTAGTCCCTAAATGGAGGTTTAAGCCTTAATATTTGGACCGTAGTCGCATCTGTGTGAAGACGACTCCGGAATGGAGTTCTATCGATTCTGTTAGCTCCGTTAGGTGCTTTTGGACTTAGGGGCGTATCCGGATGGTGTTTTGGAGGTATGTAGCTTATTTAGTCTTGAAACGGCGAAAGTTCAAGTTTTTTGGAGATTTGGACCGGGTCGGATTCTGATTCAAGAAATTGGAGTTGGTCTATAATATTGAATATGACATGTGTGCAAAATTTGGGGTCAATCGGACGTGGTTTGGTTGGGTTCGGCATCGGTTGTCGAATTCAGAAATTTCAAAGTTCTTTAGTCTTGAATCCGGGTGTAATTAGTGTTTTGGATGGTATTTGAGGAGGTTTGAGCATTCAACTAAGTTCGTATGGTGTTTTAGGATTGGTTGGTATGTTTGGTTGAGGACCCCGGGGGCCTCGGGTGAGTTTCGGGTGCTTAACGGGTGAAAACTTGGACATAGAAGAATTTTTGATATGCTGTGTTTTGATGTTTTCGCACCTGCGGTGTGGAGTCCGCAGGTGCGGCCCTATAAAAGCAAGGCTGGGATCGCAGGTGCGCTTTTAGGCCTAGGAGTCAGTGGTCGCAGATGTGATGAGTGAGCCGTAGGAGCGGAGCCGCATCTGCGGAAGGGTAGTCGCAGATACGGAGATGAGAAGGACCCAAGGTTCCGCAGAAGCGGACAAGTAGACGCAAAAATGCATCCGTAGATGTGGACTTAGGCGCGCAAGTGCGGACACTGGAGATTTAATGAAAACTCGCAGGTGCGGAGTCCTAACCGCAGAAGCGGCACCGCATGTGCTATGATGAGGTAGCAGGTGCGCGTTCGCTGGGCAGAAAAGAGAGAATTTTGGGGGTTTGATTCATTTCTCCATTTGTGGACTTGGGAGCTCAAAAATTGGTGATTCTTTGAGGGGTTTGCAGAGAGAGCTTTGGGGTAACAATTCCTTATTCGATTTCGGTTATAGTTCATTAATCTACTGTTAATTGCTTCTTTTAATTTCGGATTTGGATTAAAAAGTTGGGAAAATGGGGGAAAGGCTCCCTAACTGTCTAGGTTTTGATTGGGATTTAGATATCGGATTTGGATAATTTTGGTACGAGTGAACTCGTGAGTGAATGGGTGTTCGTATTTGGTGATTTTTACCCTATTCCGAGATGTGGGCTTGGGGAGACGTTTGGGGCAATTTTCCGATTTCTTGCTTTAGCTTTGATTTCAGTAGCTAGATTAGTTCCTTGTAGTTATATTTTTCATATGTAATTTATTTTTGCTAGATTTGGGCCATTCAGAATTAGATTTTCATGAAAAGAGCATCGTTAGGGATTGATTTGAGTTTGGTTCGAGGTAAATGGCTTGCCTAACCTTGTGGGGGGGAACTCTCCTTAATATTTGGTACTATTTTGATATGTGAGCACCATGTACGTGAGGTGACGAGTGTGTACACGGGCTATTTGTTGTAAAACTCCGATTTTCTCTAGGTAATAACCTGTTTCACTTTATTTGAGCCACACTAGCATATGTAATTATATTATTCAGTTTGGAATAACATGTTTACGTGTCTTAATTGTTTATATGAACTCTGTGCAGCATACTTAGTGAATTCCCTACCTCTTTCTTGACTCGTACTTAGTCTAAATTGTAGAATTTCATGTTGTAGCTGTTATTTCTATTGTTAGAGATGTGTATTTACTTTTGGGACTACAGAATAGTATTCTAGAAGATCCCCCTGCATATTTACTTTTGGAACTACGGAACGGTATTCCGGAAGATCCCCTTGCATATTTACTTCGGGACTACGAAACGATATTTTGGGAGATTCCCCTATCTTCCATATTCACTTTCAAACTACGGAATAGTATTCCAGGAGATCTCCATATACATTTACGTTTGGGACTACGAGACGGTATCTCGGGAGATCCCCTGTTGTTATCGATGTGTACTGAGCTTTTACCTTTCTATGATTATATTCTTGTTAAATGTCAGTCTTTATTGTACTGCGATATTTTACTCCGCCTTGTTTTGATTATATAAATAATAGTAGGGCCCTGGCCTGAACTTATCACTACTCAACCGAGGTTAGGCTTGGCTCTTACTGGGTACCATTGTGGAGTACTCATGCCCTTTCCTGCATATGTTTTTCGTGTGCATATCTAGGTTCTATCTACCAACCTCGTCCTTAGTTGCGGTCGCTGCTGCTTTCGGAGACTTCAAGGTATATCTGCCCGCGCCCGCAGATCCTCGGAGTCCCCCTATATCCTTTATGTTCATTCTTCTCTTATTTCTATAGACACTGATGTAAAGAACAGCTAGAATTTCGTAGAAGCTTGTGACTTGCGGTATTCCGGGTCTTGGGAGTGTTATGAATATTTTGAGAGTTGATTATTGTATATGCCAAGCGGCATCTCAATTGCTTATTAAAAATATCTGTTACTATTAGTTGTTAAATTTCATGTTTTTTTAATTATTATTTCATTTCCACAAATGTTAGGCTTACCTAGTCGTAGAGACTAGGTGCTGTCACGACGTTTCACGGAGGGAGGATTTGGGTCATGTCAAGTTGGTATCAGACCTCTAGGTTCATAGGTTTGTGAGTCACAAGCCGATTTATTAGAGTCTCGCTGATCGGTACAGAAACGTCTATACTTATCTTCGGGAGGCTATAGAAGTGCTACGAACAATCCTACTTCTTTTGATTCCTTGTCGTGCGAGTTATTGGCATAAAATTCTAAAATTCTCTATTCTATTCTTTCTCACAGATGGTGAGAACCCGTACTGGAGGATCTAATGACCAGGCACCTGCGCCCTCTACTAGAGCCGTCAGAAGCCGGGGCCGGTGTAGAGGATAAGCACGCGGTGCAGCCAGAGCACCCGCGCGAGCTGCGATAGGTACCCCTAGCAGATCTAGCTGGAGGGCAGGCACTGGAGGTCCCTATTACTGCACCTGCTCTCCAAGAGACTCTAGCCCAGTTCATGAGCATGTTCAGCACCTTAGCTCAGGCTGGATTGATTCCATTAGCTCCTGCCACATCTAAGGCCGGGGGAGGGGCACAGATTCCCAAAGCCCGCACTCCTGAGCATAGGGTCCAAGTTGATCAGGCCCAGAGTTCATTCTTATGCCGCCGGTAGCTCCGGTTCAGCAAGAGACTAGGAGAGCCGCTTCTGAGGCGGAGTAGCTCAGACTTGAAAGGTACAAGAAGTACCACCCACCTACCTTCAGCAGATTGGCTACAGATGACGCTCAGGGTTGTTTGGATGTGTGTCATCGCATTCTCCATACTATGGGCGTAGCGGAGACGAGTGGGGTTTCTTTTATCACCTTTCAGTTTAGAGGAGCAGCCTATCAGTGGTGGCATGCTTATGAGTTGACTTGTCTAGATGAGGTAGCTTCACTTACATGGACTCAGTTCTCGGACATGTTTTTGAGAGAGTATGTCCCTCAGAGCCTCAGAGACTCATGGCAAGTGGAGTTTGAGCATTTGCGCCAAGGTGCTATGACTGTGTCAGAGTATGCAGTCCACTTTAGTGATTTGTCCCGACATGCACCGGCCTTGGTTGCCACAGTTCGGGAGAGGGTTCGACGGTTTATTGAGGGACTCCACCCCTGGATCCGGATCAGTATGGTCAGGGAGTTGGAGATGGATATTTCTTATCAGCAGGTTGTGAGTATTGCCAACAGATTGGAGGGCATGCTTGTCCAGGACCGAGAGGAGAGAGATGCCAAGAGGTCTCGAAAGACTAGTTCTTATTCTAGAGCTCATGTCCCATCAGCTCGCCATGGTGGTTTATGTGAGTCGCCCCATTCATTCAGCTCTTCTGACCGCCAGTGGTGTTCCAGCCCCTTCTAGGCCGCATGAGAATTATTATGCACCGCTAGTATCTAGTGTGCCTCCTGCTTGGGATGCTTTTAGTGGACAGTCCAGCAGACCTGGCCCGAGTTAGTCACATCAGCCACGCCCTCGGAGGGGTTGTTTTGAGTAAGGAGACACCCGCCATATGGTGAGGGATTTCCCCAGACTTTGGAGGGTTGCACCTCCACAGACTTCTCTACCGCCACGTGCTCCACCAGGTCCTCATGCCATGATTTTAGCACCAGCTACCGCTCCTCCTGCTCAGCTAGCTCGAGCTGGAGGTCAAGGTAGCCCTAGAGGGGGAGGCCAGGCAAGGTATTACTATCTTCCGGCTCGTATAGAGGCAGGTGCTTCCAACTCTGTCATTACAGGTATTGTTCAAGTCTGTCATAGAGATGCGTTGGTATTATTTTACCCAGGCTCTATGTACTCATATGTGTCCTCTTATTATGCCCCACATTTGGGTGTATCTCGGGATTCTTTGAGTTTCCTTATTTACATGTCTACTCCTGTGGGAGATTCTCTTGTTGTGGACCGTGTGTATCGGTCTATTTGATTTATCTTAGTGGTTTTGAGACCAGAGCCGATTTATTATTGCTCAGTATGGTAGACTTTGATGTTATTTTGGGCATGGACTGGCTGTTATCCCATTATGCTATTCTTGATTGTCACACTAAGATCGTGACGCTGGCTATGCCAGGCTTACCACGATTAGAGTGGAGAGGTACCTTAGAATATACTCCCAGTAGAGTTATTTAATTTCTTAAAGCTCAACATATGACTGAGAAGGGGTGTGACGCGTATCTAGCTTATGTGAGAGATCAGTATTGATACACGTACAATTGAGTTAGTCCTAGTAGTGAGGGACTTTCCAGATGTGTTTCCAGCAGATCTTCCGATCATGCCGCCCGACAGAGATATTAATTTTGCAATTGATTTGTTGCCAGACACTCAGCCCATCCCTATTCGCCCATATCGTATAGCTCCTCCTGAGTTGAAGGAGCAGTTACAAGAGTTTCTTGATAAGGGGTTTATTCAGCTCAGTGTGTCACCTTGGGGTGCTCCTGTCTTGTTTATGAAGAAGAAGAATGGTTCTATGTAGATGTGTAATGATTACCGCCAGTTGAACAAAGTCACAGTGAAGAACATGCATCCATTGCCTCATATTGATGACTTATTTGATTAGTTATAGGGTGCCAGAGTGTTTTCCAAGATTGACTTACGTTCAAGCTATCATCAGTTAAAGATTCGGGAGCTAGATATCCCGAAGACTGGCTTCATGACTTGGTATGGTCAATACGAGTTCCTTGTAATGTCTTTTGGGCTGACCAATGCCCCAGTAGTATTCATGCACTTGATGCGCAGTATGTTCCAACCATATCTTGACTCATTCTTCATTGTGTTAATTGGCGACATTCTGGTGCACTCTCGGACTCAGGAGGATCATGAGGAACGCCTTTGGACAGTGCTTCATACTTTGAGAGAAAATGAGTTGTATGCAAAATATTCTACGTGTGAGTTTTGGCTAGACTCGGTGGAATTCTTGGGCCATGTAGTATCGAGTGATGGGATCAAGGTGGATCCAAAGAAGGTGGAAACAGTGCAAAGTTGACCTAGACCATCATCGGCTACGAAGATCCAGAGGTTGTTTGGTTTGGCGGGTTACTACCATTGTTTTGTAGAGGGATTCTCATCCATTGCAGCACCCATGACCAGGTTGACCCAGAAGGGTGCTCCATTCAGGTGGATAGAAGAGTGTGAGGAGAGCTTTCAGAAGCTCAAGACGGCTTTGACTTCAGCCCAGTACTGGTATTGTCTATAGGTTCGAGGTCTTATATTGTATATTGTGATGCATCGCGGATTGGTCTTGGCGCGGTGTTGAAGTAGGATAGTAGGGTGATTGCCTACACATCCACACAGCTGAAGGTACATGAGAAGAACTATCATGTCCATGACCTTGAGTTAGCAGCCATTGTTCATGCCCTGAAGATTTGGCGGCACTATTTTTATGGTGTTCCTTGTGAGATTTACACAGATCATCGGAGTTCGCAGCTTCTGTTTAAGAAAAAGGATCTTAACTTGTGTTAGCAGAGGGGGTTGGAACTACTTAAGGACTATGATAGCACCATTTTGCACCAACTCGTGAGTGAATTGGTGTTCGTATTTGGTGACTTTTATCCGATTCCGAGATGTGGGCCCGGGGAGACTTTTGGGGCGATTTTCCAATTTCTTGCTTTAGCTTTGATTTCAGTAGCAGATTAGTTCCTTGTAGTTATATTTATGATATGTAATTGATTTTGGCTAGATTTGGACCATTCGGAGTCGGATATTTGTAGAAAGAGCATCGTTACATATTGATTTGTGCTTGGTTCGAGGTTAGTGGCTTGCCTAACCTTATGTGGGGGAACTCCCCTTAGGATTTTGTACTGTTTTGATATTTGAGCGCCGTGCACGTAAGGTGACTAGTGCGTACACGAACTATTTGTTGTAAAACTCCATTTTTCTCTAAGTAATAACCTGTTTCACTTTATTTGAGCTACACTAGCATATGTAATTATCCTATTCAGTTTGGAATAGCATGTTTAAGTGTCTTAATTGCCTATCTGAACTCTATGCAGCATGCTTAGTGAATTCCCTGCCTCTTCCTTGACTCGTACTTAGTGTAAATTGTAGGATTTCGTATTGTAGCTATTATTTCTACTGTTTGAGCTATGTATTTACTTTTGGGACTACGGAACGGTATTTCGGGAGATCCCCTTGCATATTTACTTTTGGGACTACGGAACGGTATTCTGGGAGACCCCCCTGCATACTTACTTTGGGACTACAAAATAGTATTCCGGGAGATCCCCCTCTTTTGCATATTTACGTTGAGACTACTGAACGGTATTTCGAAAGATATCCCTATATATTTATGTTTGGTACTACGAGACGGTATTTCGGGAGATCCCCTGTTGTTATCGTTCTGTACTGAGCAGTTACCTTTCTATGATTTCATTCTTGTTCAATTTCGGTCTTTATTGTACTGAGATATTTTACTCAGCCTTGTTTATATTACATATATACCAGTAGGGCCCTGACCTGACCTCGTCACTACTCAACCGAGGTTAGGCTTGGCCCTTACTGAACACCATTGTGGAGTACTCAAGCCCTTTCCTGCACATGTTTTTCGTGTGCAGATCCATGTTCTTTCTACCAGCCTCGTCTTTAGTAGTGGTCGCTGCTGCTTTCGGAGACTTCGAGGTACATCTGCCCGCGCGCGCAAATCCTTGGAGTCCCCCTCTATCCCCTATGCTCATTCTTCTCTTATTTCTATAGACATTGATGTATAGAACAACTAAAATTTTGGAGAAGCTTGTGACTTGCGGTTTTCCGGGTCATGGGAGTGTTATGTATATTTCGAGAGTTGATTATTGTATATGCCGAGCGACATCTCAATTGCTTATTAAAAATATATGTTACTGTTAGTTGTTAATTTTCATGTTTTTATTTTATTATTACTTCATTTCCGCAAATGTTAGGCTTACCTAGTCGTAAGAACTAGGTGACATCACTATGTTTCATAGAGGGAGGATTTGGGTATTGACAACTAGATGACGAGTGGAAGTTGGTGCCAAGTATCTTGCAAATTTCCTTCAAGATTTCAAAGTCTGAGATTGGTTTTGGACTTTCAAGATCATATCCTATGGTAGTTGGACATTTTGTTCAAAGTAGTTAGGACTTTACTTCTTTTTAAAACATTTCTAAGATTTCGAAGATTCGATTTGGACTTTCAAGATCATATCCTAAGGTAGTTGGACATTTTGTCCAAAGTAGTTAGGACTTTTTGTCCAAAGTAGTTAGGATTTTCTTTCTTTATATTTTTGGTAGAATTAAGTGACTCCATCTGTATATTAAAGGGTATATTTTTTGTTTTTATGAAGATCATGATAGACAATATCAAGGATATGAATTGATAAGGTGTTGCAATTGTTTTATGGCCCAATTTTATGTCCAAGAAGAGGAGTATTGGATCCCATGAGACATCCTTTGAAAGAGGTCCTAATCAGCCCACTTTTGGACCATTTTGGCACCTAAAATGTATCCAGACTTGTAGCCCAATAAGTCCTACATGAAGTCACATTTTTATAGTATAAAAAGGACCTACGTGATGTCAAAGAGGGTATAATAGTCGTGGTAGAAATGTAGTGAAAGTTGGTGCCAAGTTGCTTGCAAATTTCCTTCAAGATTTTCAAGATTTCCAATTCCCAGATTGGTTTTGGACTTTCAAGACCATACCCTATGGTAGTTGGACATTTTGTCCGAAGCAGTTTGGACTTTATTTCTTTTTCAAATATGTCTAAGATTTTCATGATTGGTTTTGTACTTTCAACATCATATCCTAAGGTACTTGGACATTTTGTCCAAAGTAGTTAGGACGTTTTGTCCAAAGTAGTTACGATTTTCTTTCTTTATTTTTTTTGGTAGAATTAAGTGACTCCCTCTATATTAAGGGGTATATTCTTTATTTTTAGGAAGATCATAATAGACAATATCAAGGATATGAATTTACTAGGTGTTGCAATTGTTTTATGGCCCAAGTTTATGTCCAAGAAGAAGAGTATTGGATCCCATGAGACAACCTTTGAAAAATGTCCTAATCAGCCCACTTTTGGACCATTTTGGCAACTAAAATGTGTCCAGACTTATAGCCCAATAAGTCCTTCATGAAGTCACGTTTTTATAGCATAAAAGGACCTACGTGATGCCAAAGAAGGGTATAATAGTCGTGGTAGAAATTTGGTGAAAGTTGGTGCCAAGTTGCTTGCAAATTTCCTTCAGGATTTTCATGATTTCCAATTCGAAGATTGGTTTTGGACTTTCAAGATCATACCCTATGGTAGATGGACATTTTGTCCGAAGTAGTTAGGACTTTATTTCTTTTTCAAAGATTTCTAATATTTCCATGATTGGTTTTGGACTTTCAACATCATATCCTAAGTAGGTAGGACTTTTTGTCCAAAGTAGTTAGGATTTTCTTTTTTTATTGTTTTGGTAGAATTAAGTGACTCCCTCTCTATATAAAGGGGTTTACTCTTTGTTTTTAGAAAGATCATGATAGACAATATCAACAAAATTTGTGAGATTTGTTTTGTACTCTTGTGTATGGCTACTCTTTGATTTATTCTTCAACCATCAAGAATCAACTTAAGGTTGTAATATTAAACCCATTTCGAAATCTTAGATCACTTCTAGGTATTCAAGAAAGGTGATAAGCTTAGGCTTATTGTTGTTCTTGTTATTATAAAGGGCCGTGTTTCAAAATATCTCTCTTGTTTTTATTCTCTACCAAAGGGAGATTAGTTCTTCGTTAGCTAATTGTTGTTGGCAGGATTCAACTTCAAGAATAAACTTCTTGTATTCAAGAAACTCTTCTTGAATTCAATCTATTTTTAATTTCCGTTTTTTTTGTTTCATTATTTTCTTTTAGCTTCCGCACGTTTTTCTTGTTTTTATTTAGTAACTCTTGGACCCCTATCATGTTTATTTAAAATGGTATCCCAACATAGGCTAATCAAGATTTCAATCTTGATAATCTTGGAAGGTTCTTGTATAAAAATTAAACGAAAATCAGCCCAAAAGAAAAGAAGTGTTATTGCTCATTTTTATTTTTAGAATTCAAGTATTATTTTCTTCTTCTAACCAATTCCTATTCTTCCTTGGTTTGGTCCTTCACGTTTCCTTTCTTTTTCTAACTTCACATTCTTATCACTAAGGTTGTGACCAGTAATGTTTATTAATAAATCTAAAGATTAACGACCAAGAGTTGCTTTGAGTGAAAAAAGGCAAGATAAGTGAACATTAGAAGAAAAAACCAAATTTGAGACATATTTCTTCTAATCTGGGTCAAGATGTCTTAAACATGTAGTTACAGTAGAAGGAGGAGAGCTATGACTCAACAACGTGAAAAGTCAAACTTACAGTATACCGATAGGAAGAAAGACAATGGTAAAGTTATTTTTCAAACAAGAGCTAAAGTGATGTCTGTGATTCATGCCCTTAGAATTGACAAAGCAATTGGCTATAACTTAATTAGTACTTATATGGTTGAGAAATTGAACTTGCCTTGTGTTGAGCTTATTGAACCCTACATGTTGAAAGGAGTAAAGGTGGATAAAATAGTGTTATTGCCATTCTATATATTGGAAGGTATGAGGATGTGATTTGGTGTGATGTCATTCCCAGGTATCTTGTTGGGAAAGCCATGGTATGTCTATAAAAGTGCTTCATATAGTATGGAAACAATAGATACTCTTTTGAGGTTAATCGGAAGAAACTCATTCTTGGGCCTTTGAGTCCCTCACAAATTTGTGAAGATGAAAATATTGTTAAAGAGAATGTGAAAAAATATGAGACAGAAAAGAATGAGAGGAGTAAGGGAGTGCATGTTGATATTCCAAGAGAGGAAAAAGGAGAGATTGACTTAAGTGAAAAATGTGGGATGTCAAGTGAAGTAAATAGTGATCTTGAGAAAAAACAAAAGAGATAAGGCAGTGAGATAAAAAAGTATATGAGGTAGAGAGAGAAAAATAATAGGGATTGAGTGAAGAAAGAGAAAAACTCTTTAGTGAGAGAAAAAAGCCTAAGGGTGAGGAAAACAATAGTCTTGTGATAAAAGCCAAAGAGAGTATAAGCAAAAAAAAGTATCTTTACTTCCTAACCCATTAACTCTTTCTTGTTTTAGTTCTTGTGATTTGATGCAGCCACGTATTGAAATACCTTTTGAAAGACTGTGGCAAAAGATCCAATTGGATTCCAAGATGAATTTGGCTATATCTATTCTTGTTGAATGGTGGAAGATAAAAGATTGATTAAATTCTTTGTTATTGAACCTTTTGACTATTTTGATCCTTATATACAGGTTTATGACATGGAGTTACCTAAAAGCATTGCTAAGTTGTAGCCATTTCATAAACAAATACAAGGTGGTGATGTTCCATTAGTAAATAAGTCCAAGTACGGTGTGTATAATTGGTTTATTTGTTCTTGGCCTTTCTAGAACGCCCAAGGTATTTTTGGAGGCAATGAATTATACTCTTATTTTTTATGTTCGTGACTTTATATCTTTTGTGGATAATGATATTTTGATGCACATCAAGTCATTATTTGTAATATCTAAGTTAAAGTACAAGAGAAATTTACTTACTTTTGAAATTGTGTATGACATAGATGATTATGTATTCCAACTTGGTAGAAAGAGGCATGAATTTTATGAGAAGAGACTTGTGAATGAGTTAAACATTTATTCTTCTCTTATTGAAGTGGCTAATGAGTTTTCACGTAAATAATTTCTAGAATGTGATTTTTGTTGTGGGATGGGGAGTCATTCTTTAAGTCATGTTCATTGTGAGCTTGTCTAAGTGTTTGCTACTAGTAAACATGATATGAATGATTGTTGTGACGTTTGCGATCAAATACTCTTTCAGGTAGAGGAATCCATGAGATTTGTAATTGTAGATAGTTGGCTATATCATAAAAGTGTCTTCAATGATACATGTAGTATATATACTTATATTAATTGGATGTATGGTCGATCTTTTATTATTTCTTTGTCATGTATGCCTATGGACTACCTTACCGACAAGATCGAATAGCGAGTTCCATTGGATAGTGCATCTAACAGAGGTTTTTATTGTATTAATCTAGGTAGGAATAAATTTTTTTGGGATGAAGATGTCCATATTCTTTATAAGGGAGTATTTACACCTATTAGGATTAATTGGGTTAAATGGACACATGGTCACTATCTTTTTTTATTCCCACTATTGTTTCAGATTAGTGGATGTCATTTACTAGTGCGTGTTTTGTTTTCTTGCAAGGTTAAATTCGATGTCGAAATTTCTTCAAGAAGAGGGGAATTATAGCATCCTAGGAAGCTCAACTATATTCAAGGACAAGGATAAAGCTTAGGAATCTCAAAGAGGGCCTTTGAAAAGATGTCAAGCTAAAGAGTTACAAAACAAGGTCATTAGATTTCAAGTGCAAATAAAGAAGTTGTTAATTCGGAGAAAGAGCTCAAGGATAAAGGATATTTATTGGCTAGGTTTTACAATTATTTTATGGCCCAAAGTTATGTCCAATAATAGAAGTATTGGATCCCAAGAGACATCCTTTGAATAAGGTCATAATCAGCCAACTTTTGGACCATTTTGGCACCTAAAATATGTCCAAACTTGAAGTCCAATAAGTCCTACATGAAGTCACATTTTTATAACATAAAAATGACTTAGATGATGTCAGAGAAGGGTACAATAGTCGTGCTAGATGACGACTGAAAGTTGGTACCAAGTAGCTTGCAAATTTCCTTCAATATTTCAAAGTTCGAGATTGGTTTTGGATTTCAAGATCATATCCTGTGGTAGTTGGACATTTTGTCAAAAGTAGTTAGGACTTTACTTATTTTTCAAAGATTTCTAGCATTTTGAAGATTCGTTTTGAACTTTCAATATCGTATCCTAAGGTAGTTGGTCATTTTGTCCAAAGTAGTTAGGACTTCTTGTCCAAAGTAGTTAGGATTTTCTTTCTTTATTCTTTTGGTAGAATTAAGTGACTCCCTCTCTATATAAAGGGATATATTCTTTGTTTTTAGAAAGATCATGATAGACAATATCAAGGATATGAATTGGCTAGGTGTTGCAATTATTTTATGGCCCAAGTTTATGTCCAAGAAGAGGAGTATTGGATCCCAGGGGACATCCTTTTACAAAGGTCCTAATCAGCCCACTTTTGGACCATTTTGGCACCTAAAATGTGTCCAAACGTGCAGCCTGATAATTCCTACATTAAGTCCTGTTTTTATAGCATAAAAATAACTGACATGATGTCAAAGAAAGGTATAATTGTCGTGGAGAAGCTTAGTGAAAGTTGGTGCGAAGTTACTTGCAAATTCCCTTTAACATTTTCAAGATTTCCAATTCCAAGATTGGTTTTAGACTTTCAAAATCATATCGTATTGTAGTTGGACATTTTGGCCAAAGTAGTTAGGACTGTATTTATTTTTCAAAGATTTCTAAGATTTTCAAAATTGGTTTTGGACTTTCAAGATCATATCCTAAGGTAGCTGGACATTTTGTCCAATGTAGTTAGGCCTTTTGGTCCAAAGTAGTTAGGATTTTCTTTCATTATTTTGTTTTTGGTAGAATTAAGTGACACCCTCTCTATACAAAGGGGTATATTCTTTGATTTTAGGAAAACCATGATAGATAATATCAAGTATATGAATTGGCTAGGTATTGCAATTGTTTTATGGCCCAAGTTTATGTCCAAGAAGAAGAGTATTGAATCACAAGAGACATCCTTTGAAGAAGGTCCTAATCAGCCCACTTTTGGACCATTTTGGCACCTAAAACGTGTCCAAACTTATAGCCTAATAAATCCTACATGAAGTCATGTTTTTATAACATAAAAAGGACTTACTTGATGTCAAAGAAGGGTATAATAGTCGTGGTAGAAGTTGAGTGAAAGTTGGTGCCAAGTTGCTTGCAAATTTCCTTCAAGATTTTCAAGATTTCCAATTCTAAGATTGGTTTTGGACTTTCAAGATCATATCCTATGGTAGTTGGACATTTTGTCCAAAGTAGTTAGGACTTTATTTCTTTTTCAAAGATTTCTAAGATTTCCAAGATTGGTTTTGGACTTTCAAGATCATATCCTAAGGTAGTTGGACATTTTGTCCAAAGTAGTTAGGACTTTTTGTCCAAAGTAGTTAGGATTTTCTTTCTTTATTTTTTTTGGTAGAATTAAGTGACTCCCTCTCTATATAAAGGGGTATATTCTTTGATTTTAGGAAGACCATGATAGATAATATCAAGGATATGAATTGGCTAGGTATTGCAATTGTTTTATGGCCCAAGTTTATGTCCAAGAAGAAGACTATTGAATCCCAAGAGCCATCCTTTGAAGAAGGTCCTAATCAGCCCACTTTTGGACCATTTTGGCACCTAAAATGTGTCCAAACTTGAAGCCTAATAAGTCATACATGAAGTCACGTTTTTATAACATAAAAAGGACTTACTTGATGTCAAATAAGGGTATAATAGTCGTGGTAGAAGTGGAGTGAATGTTGGTGCCAAGTTGCTTGCAAATTTCCTTCAAGCATTTCAAGATTTCCAATTCTAAGATTGGTTTTGGACTTTCAAGATCATATCCTATGGTAGTTGTACATTTTGTCCAAAGTAGTTAGGACTTTATTTCTTTTTCAAAGATTTCTATGATTGGTTTTGGACTTTGAAGATCATATCGTAAGGTAGTTGGACATTTTGTCCAATGTAGTTATGACTTTTTGTCCGAAGT
>AWOL01S0057820.1:0-16586 GCA_000715115.1 Nicotiana otophora
AGAGATGAACTCAACCGAGTGGAGTTGAGTTAGGTTTTTTGAGCTCGAACTTTGACCGAGTGATACTGCTAAAGACGCATGCCCAACATTTATGTGATTTCATTTTCAAGATAATTTCCCATGGTTTAGGCTCAACAAGTGGTTTTCTTAAATCTTAGCCAATCCGTGTGCATCGATCTTATTGTTCATGTATTTCGGCATCAGACATATCACTCTGCTCGTGTCCAATAATAATCCAAACAATTAATAAGATTCCAAAATTCTGTGTGCTCCTTCAACCAGCCAACTCTCCACTCTCAAGTAGTAATAATATGAAATACCAATTGCACCCTCAAATATTTCCTCATGAAATATTTTATGCAAGGGCAAAAATGTACATCCACGGCTGCACACCACACTCGAAAGTGTTGAAAACCATGCTCCAAAACCACAGGAATTCACAGCCAAAAGCCTCTAGTTTTGTTGAGCACTTACCTATATATTCAGAAGCATCAAATCTCTGGGAATTCAATAAACATTAAATTCAAGTCTTTGCAAAAGCAGTAGCCTTCTTCAACAAATTAGAATCCTTCACAAACTTAGCCAAAGTTCAAGATTCAAGATTAGAAAATGAGTTCAACAAGCAGGGCATGGGTTACAGCAGTGAGCTTGGGAGTGGTAGAGGCACTGAAAGATCAAGGAATTTGTAGGTGGAATTACACCTTGAGAACAATACATCAACACGCAAAGAACAATCCAAGGACATATTCACAGGCCAAGAAGCTCTCTTCTCACTCTTCTTCTTTGGTTTCTACAAACAAAGGTCAATTGAAGCAGTCTGAGGAGTCTCTGAGGAAAGTCATGTATTTGAGCTGTTGGGGTCCTAATTGAATCCTAATAGCAGTTAAATTCAGTGTTATCTGTCTGTACATAGTCTTTGACAATATTGAGAGACCAAATGATGAATTGGTAAACGAGTAATTTTTAAATCTTCGGGCTAAATTGCCCAGCCAAAATTAATGGATAGACCTTTTTTTGTCCTTTTGCAATCCACATATATCTTGTCTCAGTTCTCTTGTAATTTTGAGGCTTTGCACCATGTTACCATCGTTAAGTTTATTTCTTATTTTTCGTTTAAAAAAATTTGAAGTGAAAATCGACAAGTGCTATTTTAGAATCCCAATTACGCAAATGGAAAGAGTAGCCAACAAAAAAGCGACACAAATGACCATTCAGCAAATTGGATATTTCTTGAATGAGGAACCGTTCCTACTTGGCGCCTTGATGTTATTGTAGTTGTATACGGGCGAATTCTTGCTCATGCTGCATCCCACCCTTCAACAAGATAAACCAAGCTCGAGACATAGTGGCAAGAAATCGAAATCAACCCAAAAGTCACATCGAGCCAGAATTCGGGACATTGACGCCTGCCCTCGAGAATATCGAGGTCATGGTTCCGAAATCGGTCCTAACCTCGAACGACTTCGAAAAATATTATCGGACAATCAAGCATAGCCAACGGAAGGCCGAAATATCCGTGACCGACCTAATATCACGGCGAACATCTCGGCATGTATCGATAGGGAACCGACAATCAGTAAATCGGAAGATTTTTTTTACCTTTTATAGAGTTGTACCTAAAGTAGGACTCCCCTACTATATAAAAAAAATCTGATAATTCATGAATCACATTGTAACACACATTCCAAAGCACTATATTATTATTTTCTCTATTATCAGCTCTCTCTCCCCCTCTCTCTTTTGTTCACCAGTGTTGGCCACAACGAGCCCGGATCGAGGGTGAATATTTCATTAAAGCTGGAACTATCTTTCCTCGTGTGGTTTGAATCTATTTTATCTTTGTTTGTTCAATAGTAACTTAATTTATTGTATCAAATTAATTCGCGTATCCTTAAAACCACTTACAAATTTAATTGTTATCCGATTTTGAGGGTAAACAGTTTGGCGCCCACCGTGAAGCTAAGGATAATAACAGCGATCTGATACAAATTTTCGTAACACAGCCTACTTTACACTTGCTCTTTTGAAGTTCCATTGATTTCAGGTCTGCGTTAAAATGTCGAACTCCCAATCTCCCCTCTAAACACAGATGCTGAGTCTGGCCACTATGGCGAGAACAACAATATAGCGCCCGAAAACGAGGTGTCCCTCATCGATCCCAACGGAATTCCGGTCGCGGACCCGGTCGGCGCGAGCTCACATATGGCCATCAACACGAATATGCCTACCGATCCTGAGAACAGCATCCGCGGGGAAGTCCGATCGGTAGCTTAAAATGCTCGTGACGGTGAAGGAGATGGGATCAGCTTGCGGGTGATCTTCAAAATACTGCAGGCTCAGCATGCAGTGATAGCCCAACTGCAGAACCGAAGTCGCGCTCCTAGTAGAGTTGAGCCCGAGTCATCCCGGGAAAATACTCGCGGAAATAAACCAGCCGTAGATAGGCCAAATAAAGTGAAACCCGAAACCAACCCTAAAATAATAAAGATGATCGAGAAACTGAAAAAGCAGGTGGAAACAAGAGAAAAACAAATCAAAGCTAACGACAAGAAGGTGGAAACTTACAACTCCAGGGTCGACCAATTCCCCGGAGCACTCCCAAAATTGAAAGTCTTAGACTCCAAGATGTTTGTTCAAGATCCCTTCCATCCGAGCGCATCCCCAAAGTCGATCCCTAAAAAGTTTCGCATGCCTGAAATTCCTAAGTACAATGGGATAACTAACCCAAATGAACATGTGACCTCATACACATGTGTCATCAAGGGGAATGCCTTAGAAGATGACGAGATCGAATTTGTCTTGCTGAAAAAATTCGAAAAGACCTTGTCAAAAGGAGCTATGATATGATATCACAACCTACGTCCTAAATCTATTGACTCATTTTCTATGCTTGCAGATTCCTTCGTAAAAGCGCACGTCGGGGCTATTAAGGTTGAGACTAGGAAGTCGGGCCTTTTCAAAGTGAAACAAAGGGATAATGAGATGCTCAGAGAGTTCGTGTCTCGGTTTCAGATGGAACGGATGGACCTGCCTCCAATTGCGGATGAATTGGTCGTGCAAGACTTCACCCAAGGACTCAATACTCGAAGCTCGTTGGCTTTGTAGCAGTTGAAGCAAAATCTGGTAGAATATCCGGCTGTGATTTGGGTCGATGTGCATAACCGACATCAGTCAAAAATTAGAGTCGAAGATGATCAGCTTGGGGCCCCTTCCAGGTCTGTCTATCCTATCCGAGCTAGTGACATACCCAAAAGAGACATTGATCGTGAACCAAGGCCAAGTAGGGACCGACATCATCCGTATATCGGTGATCGCAAGAGTAACTGATCGGGATGAAACCCTGCGAGGAATGAAAAGAGAATCAATCAGAGTCAAAATAACCGAGGACTCATGAGAAAAAACGGTTTTGACAGGCCCATCAGGCCTAAGGAAGCACCGAGGTTATCAGAGTACAACTTCAATGTTGATGTTGCTGCCATCGTGACCGCCATCGGACGCATCAGAGACACCAAATGGCCTCGACCTATACAGTTCGATCCAACCCAAAGGAATCCTAACCTAACGTGCAAATATCATAGCACTCACGGCTACAGAACGGAGGACTGCCAATAATTGAGAAAAGAAGTAGCCCGGTTATTCAATAACGGACATCTCCGAGAGTTCCTGAGCGATCCTGCCAAGAACTATTTCAGGAATAGAGATTCTAATAAACAAATCGAGCAGGATGAACGTCGCATGGACCATTTAGGAAGCCACGTTCTGTGTAATCGAAAGACATATGACGTACAACACTCTGTTCGGAAGGCTATGGATCCACAACATGAGGGCGGTACCCTCGACTCTGCACCAAGTGATGAAATTCCCAACTCAAGGAGGGATAAAAAGACGAGGTGGTTTTGGTATCCGCACTTATAATGACAAAAAGGTCTGGGTTCGGCCGCAAGCAAGAAGCCAAATAGCAATTACCTACATCGCCCCCGACCCAACCAGAGAAGCAGGGGAACGATGAAGACGACAATTACGGGGTTTCCAAGTCTTTTATAGCCCCCGACGATTCCGATGCTACCAAATCAACAGTCGAGGAACTGGTGCAAGTCATACTGATCGAGCACTCGTCCGATCGAAAGGTATAGCTGGGCTCGAGATTGAGTCCCTAGCTCAGGAAAAAACTCATTCAATTCCTTATGACTAATATAGATTGTTTCGCTTGGTCCTACCTTTATATGACAGGGATCCCGTCGGAAATAACCACTCACGAGCTGAGCCTGGACCCAAACTTCCACCGTCAAGCAGAAGAGGAGACCTCAATTCGAGGTCAAGCATGCGTTCATCAAGGGTGGTATCTAAATTCCTTAAAATAGGGTCCATCCGGGAAGTTAAGTACCCAGATTGGTTAGCAAACTTAGTGGTAGTCCCTAAAAAGGGGAATAAATTAATAATGTATGTGGACTATAAAGATTTGAATAAGGCATGCCACAAAGATTATTTCCCTTTGCCCAACATCGATCGCATGATCGATACGACGACCGGCCACGAGATCCTCAGTTTTCTCGACGCCTATTTTGGGTACAACCAAATTTGGATAGACCCGGATGATCAAGAAAAAATGTCCTTCATCACTAAGTACGGTACCTACTGCTATAACGTAATGCCATTCGGACTAAAACATGTTGGTGCCACTTACCAACGCCTATTAAATCGGATGTTTGAAGAACAAATAGGAAAATCAATGGAGGTTTGCATTGACGATATGTTGGTTAAATCCCTGCGAGCAGAGGACCATTTGAAACATTTATAGGAAACCTTCAGCATGTTGAAAAAGTACAATATGAAGCTGAATCATGAGAAATATGTATTAAGGGTCGGGTCGGGGAAATTCCTCGAGTTCATGGTATCTAACTGGGGAATCGAGATTAATCCCGATAAGACCAAGGACATCGAAGATATCACTATTGTGGATAACGTCAAGGCCGTTCAAATATTAATCAGAAACATAGCCGCCCTAGGGCGATTCATCTCGTGGTCATCCGACAAGAGCCACCGGTTCTTCTCACTGTTGAAGAAAAAGAATAACTTTTCATGGACCCTAGAGAGCCAACGAGCCTTGGAAGAACTCAAGCGGTATCTCTCGAGCCCACCTCTACTTCATACTTCGAAGACAGACGAACAACTATACTTGTACTTAGCAGTATCCCAGATAGTGGTAAGTAGAGTCCTGGTCCGGGAAGAGGAAGGTACGCAATCTCCAATCTATTATGTTATCAGGACTCTAGGCGAGGCCGAAACTAGATACCCTCACCTAGAAAAATTGGCGCTCGCTTTGCTAAGTGCCTGTAGGAAACTGAAATCATACTTTCAATGTCACCCTATATGTATTGTAACAACTTCCATTAAGGAATGTAATGCATAAACCTAAACTCTCGGGATGATTGGCCAAATGGGCCGTAAAGATCAACGGATACAATATCAAATATCGACCCCGAACCACTATTAAATCTCAAACTTTAGCAGACTTTGTGGACGACTTTACGCCGGTCCTAATACCCGAGGTGGAAAGAGAGTTGTTGTTAAACTCAGGGACCATTTCGAGAATCTGGACCCTCTTTACGGATGGTTCCTTGAATGCAAAATAGTCCAGACTTGGCATCGTATTGAAGCCACCAACAGGCAATGTAGTTAGACAATTTATTAGGACTATAAAATTGACTAACAACGAGGCCGAATATGAGGCCATGATTGCAGGTCTCAAAGTGGCCAAAAGCTTGGGGACAGAGGTGATCGAAGCTAAGTGCGACTCCCTCCTTGTAGTGAACCAAGTTAATGGGACATTCGAGGTCAGAGAGGAATGAATGCAAAGATACCTAGATAAGTTGCAGGTAACATTACATCAGTTCAAGGAGTGAACTCTATAACATGTACCTCGAGATCAAAACAGTGAGGCAGATGCCCTTGCTCATTTAGGATCGTCGGTCGATGATGATGAGTTCAAATCGAGAGCGGTCGTGCAACTCATAGATCGGTAGTGGAAGAAGGTCATGCCAAGATAAACTCAACAAGCCTAACTTGGGACTGGAGAAACAAATACATAGAGTATCTGAAGACCGGAAAACTACCCTCGTACCCTAAAGAATCGAGGGCTCTGCATACGAACGCGGCCCAGTTTAGCTCATCCGGAGACAGTACCATGTTCAAAAGAACATTCGATAGCCCACTCGCAATATGTCTAGGACCGAGAGATACCGAGTATGTTCTGAGGGAAGTCCACGAAGGCACTTGCGAAAATCATTTGGGCGCCGAATCATTAGTTCAAAAAATAATGAGAGTCGGTTACTACTGGATCGATATGGAAAAGGATGCGAAGGAGTTCGTACGAAAATGCAACGGGTGTCAAAGGCATGCTCCGATGATTCATCAGCCCGGGGAGCTGCTACATTCGATTTTGTAACCCTGACCATTCATGAAATAGGGGATGGAGATCGTAGGCCCCCTTCCAAGGGCACCCGGTAAGGCTCAATTTATATTGTTTATGAGTGAATATTTTTCTAAATGGGTGAAAGCCTAGGCATTTGAGAAAGTCAGGGAGAAGAAAGTCATTGATTTCATTTAGGACTACATAATATGCTGGTTCGAAATGCCAGTCGACATCGTGTGCGCCAATATGAAGCAGTTCATCGGTAGCAAAGTAAGCAAGTTTTTCGAAGACCATAAGATCAAATGATCCTATGAACACCCTATCACCCTAGTTTGAACGGGCAAGCAGAGACCACGAACAAAATCATACACCAAAACCTCAGAAAGAGATTGACCGACGCCAAAGGAAAATGGAAAGAAATGTTTCCCGAAGTTCTATGGGCATACCGTACGACCTCGAAGTCCTGTACCGGGGCCACCCTATTCTCGTTAGTTTATAGCGTCGAAGCTCTAATATCGGTTGAAGTGGGAAACCGAGTTTCAGGTTCTGATATGTGACCGAAGAGTCAAACAACGAGGCCATGAATACCGCCAAAGAATGATACAATTGTTAGGCCTGAAAGCACGCGTTGCACTCTTTTTCCCTTGAACCGGTTTTGTCCTAAATGGATTTTCCGGCAAGGTTTTTAACGAGGCAACAGTGGATCGTGCTAACTCAGAATCGAAGACCGATTATGCACCGGTGTCAAGGATCACATCAACAGTATCTGAGGCTTCTCTATGATCGGCCCCGAACATTGGGGACATCACTCTCGGATAATGTTTTTAGCAAGGAAAGAAACTCAGTGCTATAATAGTCTAGGCTCGATTGATAGGATTTACTGTAAGGGCCAAACAGTCAAATGAACTGTGCCCAACATAGACCGCCCGAGCCTTGGCATAAAACTGGTACACATGTGTAACCTTATATATTACACACAATAATTAAAGAAAGTTTCTACCTTGCAGATAATATTTTGTCCCTTAAAAGTTCTTTTTCCTTCTTACATTTGGTCCCCTAAAGACATCGAGCTCAAGGGCCACCTCGCTCGGGGACTGCCGCCCAAGGCAGGTTTGGACGGCCCAGGATAACGAAGCCGGGGGCACAAAGCTTATTAGGAAGTACCCGAACTCTAAAGTCTACGACCATCCCCATTCAAGGATGGTTGTCTTGGGTAAGCCCAAACGACTCGGGGTAACAAGACCACTGGTTAACACCCAAACTAGAAAGGCTACGGCCATCCTAGAATGGCTCGGAGACATCCGAGACCCGTAACCAAAACATAAGACCTTCAAAATTTCTAAACCAGTTCAAAAGGCTACCCTCGACAAATTGTAATCTAAAATATTCTATGTACTTTGGGGAAAGCTTCCCGTCATACCAAGCCCCCCACAAGTTTTAAGCAAAGTAATATCGAGAAGAAGGCATGTTCAAACCTCCGAACAAGACCTAACTATTACGTGCTAAGGCATTAGATATTTTTATGATCATAAAGAAAAGAGTTGAAGGAAACAAGCTTAAAAACTGTCGAAGGTAAAAAAAAGCCTTATGTATATAAAAAAAAGGATCTTTACAAAGGCCAAACGACCTTAACAAAAGTACAAAAGTGCAAAAATAATGAAAACTTTACAAGGCACCTAACACTTTCGATACGCTAACTTCGTCGAACCTTCGGAGTGTCCTTCGTCCTCGGGATACGCTAACTTCTTGGCCTCAGCCTCGATCCCCTTAACACTTTTGATCTCGGCAAATAATTTAAAACCCCGAGCATGAGGTCCTCACTTCAGGACTGTCACTTCACATATTCGACTATGTCTTTCAGGCGGTCCTGGGCTGACTCGGCATCGGCTCTGTACTGGGCCACCATCTTATCGGTATCGGCCTTGGTTATTTCAGCCACCGACTTGGCCGCTTTAAGGTCCTTGGCGAGGGTCCCTCGTGCTCGAAGTTGAGCCTCCGCCGAGACCAACTGCGCCCGAGCAGTCTCCTTTTCCAAGGCCATGCGGTCCATCTTACCTTTCCACTATTCGACCTCAACCTTTATTGCATCCATCTCAGCCCGGAGTTGGTTGATCCGATCAATCTTCTGTTTGACCTGCGGGTTCTAACCATTAGTCACCGTGTCTATCTCATCGTCACTAACCTCAAAGATTTTTACTTGTTCAACTAGGTCGGCGTGTTTTTTCTGAGTCGCGTCCAACTCAGCTCGAAGGCCCTTAGCCTTTCCTTTGTATTGCTCACTGAGACGTTTATACGTGTCTCTCTTCTCAGCAAACTCTTTGGCTTCTGCCTCGAGTTGGATCAACTCGTATTGATATCAGAGGAAGGTCTCGTGGTAGAGCACCAAGGCCTGCAAACACAAGGAAAGATATTAGTGTTATCAAAAAATTAGTTCGAATACGAGAAGAAAAATTGGAATCATCAGGGATTATCGAGAGTTACCCGGTTTAGTGCCTATTGCGCTTCGTTGAACATGCATGGTGAATCTACCTCGTTCATTTTGGCCTGGTCTTCCTCTGTAACCAGGCACAAGAGGTAACTAGTTATCCTTACGGGGCGGAAAGAACCTGGGCATCCTCCGAAATGGTGATGATAATTGACCGCTTCAAACCAGGATCCGCGCTCGGGGCAGGGAACGGTTGATTAGTCTCGGGCTCGAGTTAGGCCCACCTACCCCCGAGGACGGATTTTTCCTCGGTACCTCTAAGTCACCTAACCTGGTGACATCCTCCGTGGCGGTGGAATCCATGTCCGCTCCGTGGGCCCCCTCGTTAGGGCGTTCTTTCACCGTTTGGGCCTTGTTATACATGGACTCGGTAAACAAGGGTGACTTGGTGATGTCTATCATGCCAAGTACCTCTTTTGGGGCACTGCCCGTGTCCCTGGAATCCTCAGCCCCGACCTCCTCATCGATCTTCCTGGCTTGAGGCAGATTGGCCTCGCGGATCTCTGGTTCAACAGGCCCTTGATCTCTGAGGGGCGACGGCTCGCGGGCCACAAAAACGAAAGGCTTTTCTCCCTCGAACTCATCCCTTAGTCGATAGAGAAAGTCCTAAGCTAGTGCTTGGGATATGGTGTTTTCCTTTGGCTTACACACCAGCCTTCTCCTTATTTTCTTTTTCTCTGAGCTCGACGAACTCGTAGCCCTCCTCCTTTTCCTCTCTATGGCCTATCCCGGAGCAGGAGACTCTACAAACAAGTTGTCTCCACCGACTTGAGGCCTAAGCTCGACGTCCTTAGGAAAGTCTACAAAAAGAAGCAAAGGAAATAAGGGCTTAATGTTAAAAGAAGAAGCCTAACACAACCTACTCGGGAAAGAAGTCTCACCATGGGAACGGGCCTCCCAACGACCCTTCGAGAGTTTGCGCCATGAGCACTCAGAGTAGGGCAACTGTGAAACGATACCCTCGATCCACTCCTTGAGCCGAGGGACAACATTTGGGACCAGAGCGATGGCTGCACCACCACGAATACCGATAAGGAAAAGAGAAGTAAACATAAAATCAACATTCGAAGGAAGGTTCTACATACGTGACATATTCCACTTCTCGGTAAATGGCCTGTATCAGCCGGAATCAAGTCCAAAGTCCTCACTCAGACAAAACGTCATTGCCAGCCTCGATCTCGGTCCTCATCAATACTTGAGAATGGGGCTTTACTGGCCCGACACACGAGCTTTATCAGCCCCCTTGGAAGATTTGGGGACTGTATAAGCGGAGTAAATGGTCAGTGGTGAACAAGAACCCATCGATTTTGTTCACAAAAAACTAGAGGAGGATCACGATCCTCCAGAGTGATAGATAAATCTGGCCTAGGCGCATGTTGTACCTCTTGCAGAAATCTAAAATGACTATCGGGCCTAATGTAAATGGATATGTATAAACAATTAGATATCCCTCTACATAGGTGGTAATGGCCTCTTCGGGGTCAGGGACCACTATGTCTTTATTGGCCAAGTAGCAGTCTTTTCAGACTATAGGGAGGACCTCTTCGGTAATCGAGCAGATGTATCTCGAGACCTCCTTACACCGACCCTTTACGGAGGAAGGATTTTCAACCTTGAAATTGTCGTTGACCGAGCATCCTACGGGGATGAATATTTTCAATGGGGGTTCGGGTACTGGTTCATCAATGACTACGCTTAGAGCGGTCCTTTCGACCTCAGTAGCCGACCGCGAAGTAGAAAGAGCTTATTTGGCCATAACGAGCCTGGATTGAGGGTGAATATTTCATTAAAGTTGAAACTATCTTTCTCGTGTGGTTTGAATCTATTTTATCTTTGTTTGTTCAATAGTAACTTAATTTATCGCTTTGTATCAAATTAATTCGCGTATCATTAAAACCACTTATAAATTTAATTATTATCCGATTTTGAGGGTAAACAATAGTGTCCAATACAAATCAAAACGAGACGTTGAAAAGAAAAAGAAATAAAAAAGGATAAGACACAATCTGATAACAAAATTAGAAGAACAAATACCTGATATGATCAACATTAGTAGATCAAAATTTAAAAAGCTTATTGCTTTTGAATCTTGAACCACTCCAATTCGAGCACATATCATTTAACAGTTGTTGGCCCAAGTGAAATTTGTTTTGATGATTGACAAAGCAACTCAAGCATGAACCAGACACATACACAGTGTACACAGACACGGGCAGATTCGAGCATAAGGGATGCACATGAAGGAGATAACCTTAAGTGGTTATATCTGATATCTCCTGAACAAAAATGTTGCATAAATTATAAGGATAAGGACCCTTTACTCGAAGAGAACTCTATACCAGATAAAAGAGGAGTTAGAAGTTGAAGATAACTAGAATGCTTCAACCATGGAAGAGTATAGCATTAGAACTCTAGTTATTTCACGACCCAAACCGACGGGCCGCGACGGACACCCGGTGCCTTACCTAACCGAGCACCAACGTAACGTATCTTTCTTACCATAACGTCATGGGTAAATGTGCCAGAAAGACTGTCATGATATAACCAGAATAAAACATAAGGGAATACTCGATATAGGACGACCCAACATGATATAGAAACATATACATGTGACATATGGGCCTATAAGGCCGACTTGATCATTTGTACACTCAAAACATAGGCCGACAAGGCCATACAAGTATCCATATACAGGACATCTATCTACTAGCCTCTAAGAGTACATAAACGTCATAAAGGTCGGGACATGGCCCCATCATACCAATCAATACATGCCCAAATTATATTGACTGAATAGGCAACTACGGAGCAAGTGGAGTGCACCAACACTTTCCGCTGAGCTGATAGCCTACTAGAAGGACTCTTAACCTATTTATCGGGACCTGCGGCCATGAAACGTAGCGTCCCTAGGCGAAAGGGACGTCAGTATAAATAAAGTACCGAGTATGTAAGGCATGGAAGCATTATAAAAAAGACATAAAAGAAATATGGAGTAAAGAACTCAACCTGTAAGTCTGAATAGCTCTTAGAATCATGAAACATTTATAATGTCATGCATATACGTATAAATGTCATATCTTGCATAGCTATAAGCGTACATAACATCATCAAGCCTCTGAGGGCATCCCATCACATCATCTTAGCCTTTATGGGTGAAATCATGAACGTATACCAGCTGATCAGGTGGAGGTGCGTATATAACGCCATAACCTTTCCCCATACCCCATATACATATAATATACGCGTATATAACGACATCTGGTCATGGGTCAATATATATGTATAAATAAATACAATTCATGAGAAGTAAGTCAATAAGATCTCTCGGAATGTCATAAAATCATTATGCCTTTGATTAATATCATGAAATAAACATTTTCAACTTACGTATTTTCTAAGACCCATGAACAAACGATAGAATAATAGGACACATGGGGAATCAAGAACATAGGAACCCATAGTACTTTTAAGAGTATAATCATTTATGAAAGTTGTGTACTTGCTCGTTTCGTTGTATCATATGGATCATGCCAAAAGAAAAGAAGGGATAGCTTTAACATACCTCAAGTCGTCAATGCAACTCAACAACAAGCTTATGACAACTAGCGCGCCAACCCTATAACAAAGAAATACATGTACAACTTAGATAGCGCTAGTATATCACATATCTCAAACGATAACTCGATTCTAAAATAAAAAGGGGCAGCATTTCTCTGATTTTACTGCTCCCTGAAGCCTACTATAGGTGAGATACAAACAAAATACACTCAGAAACTCAAAAACAACCCAACTACAATTTGGGACCTTCAATACAACAAAACCCCCCAAATATACCATAACACACCCAATCAACAAGTTATCAATTAGCCTGAAATTGCAATGATGAGTGACCAGCCTACTACCCTACCACATGTGGCATTTTTCCACGCCCTTCATCCTTACAAACTTCATAAATCAGTAGCACAATAGACAACATGAGTTGACTATAAAATAGTCCATGAAAAGTTAAATAAATCAAACTCACGGCTTCCGATCACCGTTCCGTGAGTTCTAACTATTAGAAAATAAATTTATCAACCTTCCTTGATATATAAACGCTTAAATACAGAAAGTAGACGTTTTCTTAACTATGAAGTACCTTTCAAAACTCAAACTACAAAGAAAAAGAGAGGCGATATAGCGATACTTACGTCATAAGGATCGTTCTAATGTTATCGCTTCTTGATTTTTGTCACGACCCAAAATCCTATCCTGTCATGATGGCGCCTATCGATGGTACTAGGCAAGCCGATTCTCAAAAATACTTCCAATGTTTTACAAAAGATAAGTCAAATCTTTTACATGACAGAGTTGTCGTAAAAACAATAGGAGTTAAACTCAAATACAGTGCGGAAATATAGCCCCAAACATTAGGTGTCACCAAGTCATGAGCATCTAAACAACCAGTCTAAGAAACAGTATCTACAAGAGTTTGTGTCAAAATACCAATACAGAAAAGTAAATAAAAGATAACAAGGAAGGAGAGACAAGGACTGCGAACACTGACAGCTACCTTGTGAATCTTCGATACTCAACCACACACGAGATCAACGTCCTCCGTGACCGGGAACACCTGGATCTGCACATGAAGTGCAGGGTGTAGCGTGAGTACAACCAACTCAGTAAGTAACAATAATAATTAAGGAAGTGAATGGTAGTGACTAGCTATACAAATACAGTTCATTTCAGTAATTTCAGCAACGAAAGTAGACATGTTTCAATTCCGGCAATTTAAGTCAAGTTAGTTACACATTACCAAGTTCATGTAAAACCGGATACAATATGTTTCTAAAAATTTCAAAACAATGACATAAATCATCTAAGTGCAGCAACAATGAAACAAGTGCAACCTCTCAGGGCAATAATCTCTCAAGCTTTCTCAATAGCTTAACACTCGGCTCTCAGCCCTCAATACTCACACTCAATAGGTACCTGTGCTCACTTGGGGTGTACAGACTCCGAAGGGGATCCTACAGCCCAAGCGCCATAATCCGCATAGACATCTCACGTGTTGCACCGACAACTCACGTGCTATGTATCAATATGTGGATTTGCATGGACAACTCACGTGCTGCACAGACAACTCACGTGCTATAGTATTATATCAAGATCCGCACAGACAACTCACGTGCTATGGTATAAATACCTCACAAATAGGCCCTCGGCCTTGCTATAATATCAAGACCCGCACGGACAACTCACATGCTATGGTATAAATACCTCACAAACAGGCCCTCGGCCTTGGTATCATATCAAGATCCGCATGGAAAACTCACGTGCTATGGTAAATACCTCACAAATAGGCCCTTGGCCTTACTCAGTCATCAACCTCTCTAGTCTCATAGCCCTCAGTAATAAAAGAGAATCATCCCAAAACAGAATGATATCATGTATCAGCAGGGAATAACAGAGACTGAGGTATAATATGCAAGTAATACTATGACTGAGTACAAGTAACAATAAGTAGGAAGGCTTAACAAGTATTACAACCAATGAGGTCTTTGCAGCACCAACACACATCCTAAGCATGATTCACTATCAAATTTCTATAGCACAGAAAGGGCAGATAGCTAACAACAAGCTTATTCACCTTTCCAGTTTCACGGAATGGACCAAGTCCCAATTTCAACGGTGCACGACCACACACCCATCACCTAGCATGTGCGTCACCTCCAAAATACTCACATAATACAATAACCCGGGATTTTATACCCTCAGGACCATATTTAAAACTGTTACTTATCTCAAACCGTATAATTCTTTACCAACTATGCCCTTGCCACGATAATTGGTCTCCGAAAGCCTCGTATCTAGCCACAATTAATTTGATTCAGTCAATACCAATTATTGTAATTAATTCCATAAGGAAACACTAATTTTCCAATAAAAATCCAAAATTAACTCAAAAATTGCTTGTGGGGCCCACATCTCGAAAACTGACAAAAGTTACAAAATATGAACGATCATCCAACCACGAGTCCAACCATATAAATTTCACTAAATTTCGACATCAACTCGACCCTCAAATCTTCTACTAAAGTCTTTGAAGATTTCTACCATTTTCAACCCAATCTTTACCCATTTGAACTCAACAAACTTTCCATAAACCTTATTGATACGTATAAATAATACTCTTACACCCAAGAATCATACTCTTAATCACTCATCTTTACCCAATCTCTAAATGGAAGACTAGGGGTTAGAACCTTACCTCTTGGGTGAAGATCTTGTGATATTTCCTTGTTGGATTTCAAAGCTTGAACAAGATCTTGATGAACAAAGCACTTGAGCTTCTTCCTCTCCCTAAAACACTCTCCCTTCTCTCTAAATATATCAGATTTTCATTCCAAAATGAGCTTCAAGGGCTATAACGCAAAGTTGGGTCGGGTCAAAATTAGAAAGATTTGAAGCCTCGATGTAGATTCGCGATAGCATAACACGTATGTGGTCTGCAAACTGACCGCATAATTGAAGCTCCAAAATGAGGGTCACCTGTTTAGGTCTTCGGTGATTATGCGGCCCACGTACCTTTTCTGCGGTCGCATAATGCATCGCAGAACAGGTCTGCGGTCGCATAATGCACCGCAGATTTTCTCAAATCTTGCCTCATATCTGCTTCACTCTGTGGCCATTATGCATTCCGCAGAGTTATTCTGTGACCGCATAGTAGGCCGCAGAAATGTCCTCTTTTGCCAAAAATTTTACTTTACTCCTCAGTGGATTTTTCAACCCAAAAAGTCCGGCTCGCCGCGAGATATTTCTACAACCTTTGTACTAATAATATACCTCGGCACCACTAAACTTTTTCAACTTAAGTTTTAAAGCTTGGAACTAAGTATTCTAAATCATTCCAAAAGTTCACTGGACCCGAACCAATTACCCCGGCAAACTACATAACAACCATAAATCACAATTTGAGCAGTAAATGGGGAAACAGGTTGTAATACTCAAAACGATCGACCGGGTCATTATAATTTCGTACCCGGAATATTAATCTTCTTTGAAACTCTAGAAGAGAGCTTAAGGATATGTTTGTGGGTGTTCTATGGTCGTGTTCTATGGAAAAACGAAGATAAAAACGACCTAAAACCTTAATATATCAAGTTTTGAAAAGTCAAAGAGGTGCTAGCTTGGTACCCTATCATTGGCCCTTCTTCTGATGCTTATATCATTTTCTCTAGATATCGTATAAATGAACGGTTGAGAGTGTTGGAAACTACATTCCAAGACCTTTAATTTTTGTAAATAATATGTCCTAAAAAGACGTCATATAACACACGAAATGTATTGCTCAAAAAGCTTTAATGACACACCTACTTGTCACCTGTGCAGTCCGCACAGTCTCGCAAAACTGCAAATATCTCTCTAATACAATGCAGTATCAACAAAAGGTTTAATAAGTTGGAAAATAGGCTCATAGATCTTCAATTTGATATTTGGATTATCCCGTAATTCCAAGTATATTGGGAGAAAAGCTCTGCTACATTTGACCTAATGTTTAACATATTTATGAATGTAACTTGTGATGACCTTTGCCAACTTTTGTTCCATAACTCGCTTGAATTAAAAACGTAACACACGAATATAATAAGCCTAAAATAACTCATAACATAACCTCCTTATCATGTTAATCACCCTATTCTTATCCCA
>AWOL01S0057826.1:22091-40716 GCA_000715115.1 Nicotiana otophora
AGGGATCAACATATAAGTGGGTCACAAAATTACAAAGCTCACCCATAAGCAGAGCATAATAGGAGGACTCGCCTCAATATTCAGAACCGAATCAAATTAAGGAAAAACATTCTTTTATAACAAATCAGGATCATACCTGAACACTATCTGGTGTAGTGGCCTCAGCCACACCATAGCAATTATATCAACGGGCTAGGCCTCCCCCTTTAGGGATCCCTCTAGTCGCTTGTCCTCCACCTCTAACTGGCTGTGTACGTGGGGTAGTAACTGCATTGGGGCCTATAGCCTGAGTGTTCTGATTAAATCCACCTCTCCCAAGTCTAGGACAATCTCTCATGATATGCCTAGTATCACCACACTCATAACAACCCCTCTGAGGTCGCGGCTGTTCGTACTGAGTCTGTGCCGGATAACTGGAATAACCATTATAGGAATCCCGTGCCGGCGGTGCATTGTAAGAACTTACTGGAGCACTCCGAGTAATATGATGTGCGGACTGAGCTGGCCGACTACTCGAGCCTCCGCTATAATGGGTCCTAGCTGAAGAGTAAAATCCACTGAACAGGGTCTTCTGGTACCTGTCCCCCAACTTAGATCAATCTCGCCTGGGTTAATGTACCAAACATACTCAGGAACTGTGCTAAAGTCTCCTGAAGTCCGGGGGTAACAACAGGTGCTTCTACTATCTGTCCCCCAACTGGAGCTACTGGAGGCTCCTCAACTAATGTTCTGACAGGTGCTCTAGTCTCGACACGTGCCCTTCCTCGGCCTCTTGCGGCCATAGCAAAATGCGCGGGTGCCTGGTCAATTGACCCGATAGCACGTGTCTTCACCATCTATGAGAGAATAGAGATACAAAGGCTCAAATTCCAAATTCAACAAATTCCGCACGACAGGAATGAAAGAAATGGAAATTTCCTAACAGTTCTGTAGCCTCTCGAAGATAAGTATAGATGTTTCAGTACCGATCCGCAAGACTGTACTAGACTCGTTCATGACTCGTAGAACCTATGAACCTAGAGCTCTGATACCAACTTGTCAAGACCCAAAAATCTCACCACATGTGTCGTGATGGCATTTAGTCTCTAAGATTAGGTAAGCCGATTACAATTACATTTCGAGCCATTTGTTTTGAAACCAAAAGCGGAAACAAATATAATAACCTCCCAAGACTGGTAATACTGAGTCACGAACTCTAACTGAATACATGAAATGATCTCAAGGATCGAATACTCAATACTGTTTGATTAATAATTAACATTACAATAAAATAGAAAGACTTCAAAGGACTATGATGACCAAGCAGCTCTACCTTGAATCCTTGCGATCACACTTTAACTCTGTCTGAGTCCGATAGCTCCAATACCTGACTCTGCATACAAATGTGCAGAAGTGTAGTATGAGTACACCACGGTCGGTACCTATTAAGTATCAAGACTAACCTCAGTGGATAGTGACGAGGTACAGTCGAGACACTCACCAGTCTAATAACATACGCAATATAGTATACAAAAATAATAGAAAACAAATAACAATGATGGCAACAATAATCAACCAGTGCTATACACAGCAGGGCGACAAGAACACTATAAATATTGCACAACAAATAATGAATACAAGTACAGCCAATTAATCAAGTCCTTCCAATATATATCTTTCGCCTATATATTTTTCAAATAGAAATCTTCAAGATATAATACTTTCAAATAAATCTCTTTCAATCTCTTTCAAATATAATTCCTTCAAATAAATATTTTTCAAATAAAATTCTTTCAACTAAATCTCTTTCGAATATAAGTCACCCTGTGACACAGCATTTCAAAATCATCAAATACGAGTCTCAGCCCACTTTCATATTTTCACGGCACCTCGTGCCAAGTTCTCTATCAGACCGCACAGATAACTCACGTGCCAAATATCATCATTCATTTAACCACGGCACTTCGTGCCCACATTTCATATCATAACTGCATGGACAGTTCACGTGTCAATATCATCATTATTTACTCACGGCACCTCGTGCCCACATTTCATATCACAACTGTACGGACAGTTCACGTGCCAATATCATCATTATTTACGCATGCCACCTCGTGCCCACATTTCATATCACAACTACACGGACAGTTCACGTGCCAATATCATCAATATTTACTCTCAGCACCTCGTGCCCACATTTTATTTCATAATCCACCTGGCAATAACCACAGGCTCCCAATTTCAACATTGATCATACTATTATCAATTTATCAACAACAAGACAAATTGCACAAGGTATAAAAATGAACACAAGGAAAATCACAACATCACACGAAAATTACCAATGCAATAACCCCACATCATCACATATCATCCCTGACAATAGCCATCCTTATCTCTCCTATAGCCACCCTTATCACTCCTATAATAGCCTCCCGTATCCCTATTCCCTGACAATATCAATAGCCACCCTTATCACTCCTATAGTCACCCTTATCACTCCTATAGTCACCCTTATCACTCCTATAATAGCCTCCATTATCCGTCCGCCCTAACAATATCAATAGCCATCCTTATCACTCTTATAGCCACCCTTATCACTCCTATAATAGCCTCCCTTATCCGTCCGCCCTAACAATATCAATAGCCACCTTTATCGCTCCGCCCAGATAATATTCCAACACACATAATAACAGTGAAATGCCACCCTTATACCCACATAATATCAACAGTGAAATACCACCCTTATATCCTCAAAATAATAACTCAAATAACATAATAATTTACACGAAATATTATCCCGGCAACATAACAAAATCAATATATATTACAATTTTTCCAATGGCCACAACCAATTCCAAAGATATAACAAAATTAATTAATTTCACAACAAATAGCCCAAGGCTCCACACAATGTGTATAAAACCTAAAAACAACAACATAGATGGAAAATACTCAGTATAGGGCAACACCTTCATTAATCCAAATTCTTGATAATTGTATAACGCCTCGATTTAAACTTATTTCATTAATTATTTGCAGATGAAAAATTCATAATATAATTATTTTCAGAAAATATCAAATCACCCAACTAACGGAATTCACATAAATATACAAGAAATAACCACATCAAATTGTCATATAAAAACAAATTCAACAAACGCAAATTGAGGCATGGCAAATAGATGATTTAATAAATGCCAACAATTATCCAATTTACTACAAAATATGCCTAAGACTTTAACTCAATCAATTTTGCACATATAAGCCCGAGTACGTACTCGTCACCTCGCGCACACGGCTTTTCACATTTCACAAATGGCACATAAGACTCGATGCCTAAGGGGTAATTTCCCCACTCAAAGTTAGGCAAGATACTTACCTCGTTTTCGCAACCAATTTCAAGATTTCAATAAACCTTTGGCTCGCGAATTCATGTCTGAAAGCTTCAAATCTAGTAACAAACAATTCAATTTACTCAACACGAATTGTAGGAATTAATTCCATATGAAAAATACTAATTTTCCAGCAAAATTCGAAATGTAACTCAAAACTTGCATGTAGGACCCACATCTCGGAATCCGACGAAACTCACAAAATCTGACAACTCATTCAATTACGAGTCCACCCATACCAATTTTATCGAATTTCGATATCGGATTGACCTTCAAATCTTCATTTTACATTTTTGGAAGATTTTACATAAAATCTGATTTTTCTTCCATAAATTCACGGATTCATGATGTAAATGAGTATGGAATCATGAAATATAATCAATATAGGATAAGGAATACTTACCCCAATATTTACCCGTGAAAATCGCCCAAACCGAGCTCCCCAACTCTATTTTTGTCAAAAATGGTAAAAAACCCCCGTTTATAGGGCCTCAGTTATTTCGGGCGCCACAAGTGGCATGGGGCGTTGCCTGTGGCGCTATTTCCAGTACCTTTAAACATCCCTGGGCGATGACGGCGACGGAAAATCGTTCCCGACAAAGAAATGGGCATAATTGTCTCATACGATGTCCGAATTCGATGATTCTTTTTGCTATGACTCCAAAATTTTAATACGGATATAATGCTTTAATCAAAATTGAATTTGGAGCTCATTTGCTTAATGTGATACCACTTATTCTTGAAGAATCGATGTTGAAATATCCTAGGTTCGATGCCGAAACATAGCAAATCAAGTTCGATTGACCTCAAATTTTGTATACAAGTCATAATACATCATATGAAGCTATTAAAGACTTCAAATAGTATAAAGGAGAGTAATAACTCAAATCGACAAGTCGGGTCATTACAGTGTTAATATGGGAAATTAGGCCTTATGAAATCTGAAGGAAATAGGCCAAACTCTGAGCACGATGTTTCCCCCATCATGGTCCTCCATGTACCCGGTGTTTCATGTGTCTATGTCTAAGAAGGTGGTTTGAAAATCCTTTGCCCATCGTTCCGGTAAAAGCTAGTGAAGGTGAAGTTATTGGATAATTGGCCTATGAGAGGTACTTAATTTTCATCCTTGTTAGATAAGTTCGGAAGTTGAGATTGCCTCCGTCATGTGTTATGGTGAAGTCTGTGAGTTGAGGAGACCACCTCGAAGGACAAAAGTATTAAGGAAAGAAAATATTCTCACTTGATTGTATAGTTAAATAATTGTGGATCGAAAGGTACTTTCTATGTGTTATGATTTAAATATGTGCTGCTCAGGTTCAAATATCACTTTTGGTAATGTAATGTCTGTAATGTTAAGATTGGTTTTATTGATGTATATTGTGATGCTTGTTGAGTTGCGGGTGTATTGTTAGGTTGATTTTGGTAATTCTCTGACAGGTGGATAGGCCCAGTTACAGGGGAATCTCTGTCGAAATTTTAAAGAATTTGGGAGTTAGCCAAATTTTTGGGCCTTAAGGAAGTTGAAATATTGGAAGAATATCTAAGATCTATATGAAGTCAAGAACGAATAAACATGATGGTTAAGGTGAAAAGAGGATAATACTGTGCTTAATAATGACTTGTAAAACATTCGAGGATGAATGTTCTAAAGTGGGGGAGAATGTAACACCTCGAAAAATTTCTAAGTGTTTTAAGACTATTAAGAAGATTGACGGGTGCTAATGTAACGACCCGACTTGTCATTTTAAGAATTAAGGCCCCGTTCAGTGACTTAAGCTCTCGAGCAGCTTCGCAATATGTGTTATGACCTGCGGGTGTGGTCGAGCTTGATTTACTGAAGATTCGGAATTAAATTAAAAGAACAATCCTTATTTAGAAGCTTAAATGGAANACGCATTCACGAAGAAGGATTTTGGACGGCTGGGATTTTCCCATTGCGAACGCGATGAAGAAGACGCGAACGCGAAGAAGGGAGCTGAGGAAAGCCTACGCGAACGCGAGTGGGCAGACACGAACGCAAAGAGTAAGGGGAGTTAGGGGCCTGCCTGGAGTTAAGCCTTCGCGAACGCGACTCGTGGCTCGCGAACGTAAAGGGCAGAGGTCGGAAAGCATCGCGAATGCGATGAGGATATCGCAAACGCAAAGAAGGAATCTTGGTAGCACATTTTTTTGTACTTCGCGAACGCGAAGCCATGGTTGCGAACGCGATGAAGGCACTTCTGGGCAGAATTAAAAGTTCCAAAACGGGGGTTTTGAGTTCATAACACAAAATCAAATTGGGAGCTCGGTAGAAGGTGATTTTTGGAGAGATTCTTGCGTGGGTGTTTGGGGTAAGTGATTCTTATCCAGTTTTGATTAATTTCCATGATTATGTCTTTGAATCCATTATTTAATGGGTGAATTAAGTTAAAAAAATTTAGAAAACCCTCTTGGTTTAAATTTAAGANCCTTTTGAGTAAACGACTCCGGAATGGAATTTGGATGATGTCAATAGCTCCGTATGGTAATTATGGACTTAGGAGCATGTCCGAAAATTTATTTGGAGGTGTGTAGTGGAATTAGGCTTGAAATGGCGAAAGATGAACTTTTTGGAATTTTGAACCGGGGGGGGGGGGGGACTTTTNATCAAATTGGGAGCTCGGTAGAAGGTGATTTTTGGAGAGATTCTTGCGTGGGTGTTTGGGGTAAGTGATTCTTATCCAGTTTTGATTAATTTCCATGATTATGTCTTTGAATCCATTATTTAATGGGTGAATTAAGTTAAAAAAATTTAGAAAACCCTCTTGGTTTAAATTTAAGATCTAGATGTCGATTTTTTATTGGAATTCAATAAAATTGGTATGGTTGAACTCGTATCGGAATGGGTGTTCGGATTTCGTGAAAATTATATTGGGTTCCGAGAGGCGGGTCACTTTTGTTGACTTTTTGAAAAAATATTATGTCGACGTATTATTATCCGGAATTATTTTCGATGAATGTTAATGAAGTTATACAATTAATTTGGATAGCTTTGAGCACCCCGGAGCTCAATTCAAGCAAGAAGACGNCTTTGAGTACCCCGGAGCTCAATTCAAGCAAGAAGGCGATTTTGGAATAATCGGCATAACTTCAAAAAGGTAAGTATCTTGCCTAACTTCGAGTGGGGGAATTACCCCTTAGGCATCGAGTCTTATGTGCCATTTGTGAAAATATGAAAAGCTGTGTACGCGAAGTGACGAGTATGTACTCGAGCTTATATATACAAAGTTTATTGTGTTAAAGTCTTAGGCATTATTGTGTAGTAAATTGGATAATCGTTGGCATTTATTAAAGCATTTATTTGCCATGCCTAAATCGTTGTTTGTCGAATTTGTTTTTATATAACAATTTGATATGATTGTTATTTGAATATTTATGTAATTCCGTGAGTTTGTTGGTTTGATATTTCTTGGAATTTAATCTCATTATGGATTTTCCCTATGCAAATAATTAATTAAATGAGCTTAAGAAGATGTGTTTATATAATTATTGGGAATGTGGATTAATGAAGGCGTTGCCCTATGCTGTGAAATTTCTATCTATGTTGATTGTTTTGAAGTCTTATACACATTGTGTGGAGCCTTCGGCTATTTGTTTAGAAATTAATTGATTTGTTGTGTTCTTTGGAATTAGTTGTGGCCATTGGGCAAATTGTGATATGAATTGATTTTGTTATGTTGCCGTGATAAATGTTCGTGTAAATTGTTGTGTTGTGTGAGTTGTTATTTTGAGGATATAAGGGTGGCATTCCACTGTTGATATTATGTGGGTATAAGGGTGGCATTTCACTGTTGTTATATGTGTTGGGATATTGTCTGAGGGGAGTGATAAGGGTGGCTATAGGAGATTTAAGGGTGGCTATAGGAGCGATAAGGGTGGCTATTGATATTGTCAGGGCGTAGGGATAAGGGAGTCTATTATAGGAATGATAAGGGTGGCTATTGATATTGTCAGGGCGGAGTGATAAGGGTGGCTATAAAAGAGATAAGGGTGGCTATTGTCAGGGATGATATGTGATGACGTGGAATGGTTGCATTAGTGATTTTTATGTGATGTTGTGATTTTCCTTGTGTATATTTTTATACCTTGTGCAATTTGTCTTGTTGTTGGTAAATTGATAATAGTCTGATTTATGTTGAAATTGGGAGCCAGTGGCTATTGCCAGGTGGATTATGAAAAGAAATGTGGGCACGAGGTGCCGTGAGTAAATAATGATGATATTGGCACGTGAATTGTCCATGCAGTTGATATATGAATTGTGGGAACGAAGTGCCGGGGAAAATATGATGGTTTTATTTTTGGGACGTGAACTGTCAGTGTAGATGTGATATGAAAAATGGGCACGAGATGCCGGGGAAATATGATGATTTAATTATGGGCACAAAGTGCCATGAAAAATATGAAAGTAGGCTGAGACCCGTGTTTACAAAAAATATAAAAAAGGGCTGAGACCCATATTTTTATGATTATGAAATGTGGTGTCACATGGTGACTTTTAATTGAAAGAATTATATTAAAAATATTTATTTGGAAGGATTTTATTCAAAAAGTAGTATTTGAAGGAAACTATATTTGAAAAAGATTTATTGAAAGAATTATATTTGAAAGATATTTATTTGAGGAAATTATATTTGAAAAAGAGTTATTTGGAAGAATATATGTGAAAGATATTTATTTGAAGGACTTGATTTAATTGGGTGTACTTGTATTTATTATTTGTTGAGCGGTATTAATGGTCTTCTTGTAGCCCTGCTGTGCATATCACTGGTTGATTTGTGTTGCCCTTATTGTTATTTGTTTCTTATTATTTTGTATATCATATTGCACAGGTTATTAGACCGGCGAGTGTCTTGACTGTACCTCGTCTCTACTCCACTGAGGTTAGTCTTGATACTTACTAGGTACCGACCGTGGTGTACTCATACTACACTTTTACACATTTTTGTGCAGAGCTAGGTATTGGAAATATCGGACTCAGACAGAGTTAGAGTGGGATAGCAAGGATTCAAGGTAGAGCTGCTTGGTCGTCGTAGTTCCTTGGAGTCTTTCCATTTTATTGTACTGTTATTTATTATTCAAATAGTATTGAGTATTCGATCCTTGAGATCATTTCATGTATTCAGTTAGAGTTCGTGACTCAGTACTACCAGTCTTCGGAGGTAGTTTGTAACTATTTCATTGTTAGTTTCTATTTTAAAAACAAATTTCTTCGAAATGTAATGAAAATCGGCTTACCTAGTCTTAGAGATTAGGTTCCATCACGACGCCTATGGTGGGATTCTGGGTCATGACAAGTTGGTATCAGAGCTCTAGGTTCATAGGTTCTATGAGTCACGAACGAGTTTAGTAGAGTCTTGCGGATCGGTACGGAGACGTCTATACTTATCTTCGAGAGGCTACAAAACTGTTAGGAAATTTCCACTTCTTTCATTCTTGTCGTGCGGAATTTGTTGGATTTTAAATTTGAGCCTTTGTATCTCTATTCTCTCACAGATGGTGAGGACACGCGCTACCGGGTCAGCTTAATAGGCACTCGCGCATACTGCTAGGGCCACAAGAGGCCGGGGTCAAGGTAGAGGCCGGGGAGGGGCACGTGCCGTGACTTAGAGCACCTGTCAGAACAGCAGTTGAGGAGCCGCCAGTAGCTCCAGTTGGGGGACAGGTACCAGAAACACCTGTTGTTACCCCCGGACTTCAGGAGACTTTAGCACAATTCCTGTGTATGTCAGGTACATTAACCCAGGCGGGATTGATCTCTGTTACACCAAATATTTTGCAGATTAGGGGAGTAGCTCAGAATCCTACCAAAACTCCAGAGTAGCATGTTCACGTTGGTCAGGTTCCGGGTGTAATGCTGGTACAACCTGTTATTCCGGTTCAGCCTGAGATTAGGCCAGAGGCATCAGAAGAAGAACAAAGGAGACTTGAGAGGTTTAAGAGGTATAGTCCACCTACTTTCAGTGGCACAACTACAAAGGATGCCCAAGGATTTCTAGAAAATTGTCACTGTATTCTCTGCACCATGGATATCGTGGAAGTGAGCGTAGTTGCCTTTACTACATTTCAACTGTCAGGCGCAGCGTATCAGTAGTGGAAAATCCATGAAGAAGGTAGACCAGTCGATGCAACACCACCAACTTGGGCTCAATTTGCGGAAATGTTCTTGAAAGAGTTTGTTCCCCAGACTCTCCGAGATGCGTGGCGCACAGAGTTTGAATGGTTGCGTCAGGGCACTATAACAGTGTCAGAATATGAAGGTTCAGTGAGTTAGCCCGTCATACACATATCTTGGTTCCTAAAGTGAGAGAGCAGGTCTGCAGATTCATTCAGGGGCTATATTATGATATTAAAATATGCATGGCTCGAGAGTTGCAAACTGATACTCCATTTCAACAAGCAGTGGAGATTGCAAGGAGGATTGAGGGTGTTTTAGGCGAGGAAAGGGAGTCTAAGGAGGTCAAAAGGTCTTGAAGATCTGTAGGGTTCTGTGGATTTTACTCTTCAGCTAGGACCCATTATAGCGTATGCTCGAGTAGTCAGCCAGCTCAGTCCGCATATCAGATTACTCAGAGTGCTTCAGTAAGTTCTTACAATGCACCGCCGGCACGGGATTCCTATAATTGTTATTCCAGTTATCCGGCACAGGATCAGTTCGAGCAATCACGTCCTCAGAGGGGTTGTTATGAGTGGTGATACTAGGCACATTATGAGAGATTATCCCAGACTTGGGAGGGGTGAATTTTATCAGAACATTCAGATAATGGGCCCCAGTACAGCTAATACTCCACGGGCACAGCCAGTTAGGGATGGAGGACATGCGGGTAGAGGACTCCTAAGAGGTGGAGGCCTGACCCGTTGATAAAATCGCTATGATTTAGCTGAGGCCGATATACCAAATGGTGTCATTACAGGTACGATCCCGATTTGTTATAAAAGGATATTTTCCCTTAATTTGTTTTGGTTTTGAATATTGAGGTGAGTCCTCCTATTATGCTCCTCTTATGGGTGAGCTTCGTAATTTTGTGACCCACTTATATGTTTATCCATGTTAGGAGATTTGAAGATGTGAGCCCATGTCTGTCATTTTTATTTTGGGCACCATTGAGGGCTATAAGACCAAAAGTAATTTTTATCATTCACTACAGTGGGTTTGATGTGTTTCGGAATAATTGATTCCAAATTTTATGAATTATATACCCTATTGGTATGAGGGTCCATTATGTGTTATGAAAAATGTTACGAAATTTATTGAAAAGAAGAAAGAAAAGAAATTGAAATTTCAGTTGGCACAATGTGCAAAATACTTGTGATTCGGAGTTGAGGACGAGATCCTCACATTGTTTTTATATGATGTGAAATATTTAAACCGGGCTACGAGCCGCGGTGGAAGTTATATAAGGGTGAGGTCCTTGTGGTGAAATATTTATGAGTTTAAATTCTCCCTTTGCGAAGTTTAATTTGTACTATAGTACTAATAGGGAGTTTTGCCTGATAGGCTTATGTGATAATTCTTTTATGTGTTTATGTGCCATAATTATGCTGTAATTATTGAGTTTTAGCGTATGAGGTGAGTGCCCAGGTGGCGTTAAAAGTGATTCGTTATGTCGGGTAAATAGTTATGAGGTCTTCATGCCTCATATTTTGCTATCAGTGTTGTGAAAATTCAAAACGAGGTTTTTGTTAATATGAGATCAATTGGCGATGTTGTAATCGATTATGAACAACTATTAAGACCAGAGATGTGGTGATGTGCATACATATTATGTGCTTCATGTTCTGATATCATTATAATAACGCAGTGCTTGTAACGCTCAGATTAGTATTTTGGTGTTACTCTGGAAGGTGGATAGGACCAATTACTGGGGAAACTCTGCCGAAATTTCTGAAAAATTTGGGAGTTAGTAAAATTTGGGGGATTGAGACGTGTAAAAGAAGAGACAAGTTATGTAATGTGTTTCAGGGCGAATGATCCTAAGTGGGGGAGAATGTAACACCCTAGGAAAAAAAGAATTCGAAGCACTTCAACACTATCAAGAAAGTTGATGTGTATGTAGGCACGAGTTGCTATAGCCAGTTGAGACTAATATCGTGCGTTGATGTAAAAATTAGACCTTTTGGAAAATGTTTGGAGTGTAAGAAATTGGCTTAAAGGCTTATAAGTGTGAATAAAAGAAATAATCTCTACTGAGATGATGTTGTCGGACCCCTGTTAAATTTACGGTGACATAGAATCACCCGTGAGTATATGTGGAATAATTCCCTCAGCAAATTAATGTCATCAGAATAATTCTTAGCACGTTCGAGGACGAACGTATGTTTAAGAGGGGGAGAATGTAATGACCCGACTTGTCGTTTTACGAATTAACGCCATGTTCAGTGACTTAAGGTCTCGAGCAGTTTCGCAATATGTATTATGACCCGCGGATGTGGTCGAGTTTGATTTACTGAAGATTCGGAATTAAATTAAAAGAAAAATCCTTATTTAGAAGCTTAAATGGAAAGAGTTGACCGGAGAGTTGACTTTCGAGCAAACAACTCCGAAATGGAATTTTGATGATGTCAATAGCTCTGTATGGTGATTATGTACTTAGGAGCGTGTCCGGAAAATTATTTGGAGGTGTGTAGTGGAATTAGGCTTGAAATGGCGAAAGATGAATTTTTGGAAAGTTTGACCAGGGGGTTGACTTTTTGATATCGGAGCCGGAATCTAATTATGGAAACTAGAATAGCTTCGTTATGTCAATTATGAGTTGTGTGCAAAATTTGAAGTCATTCCGGATTGATTTGATGTATTTCGGCACAAGATATAGAATTTGAAATTTCAAAGTTCATTAGGCTTTAATTGGGGTATGCTTCGTGGTTTTAGAGTTGTTTGAGGTGATTTGAAGGTTCGCTAAGTTCGTATGATGTTTTGGGACTTGATGGTATGTTTGGTTGAGGTCCCGGGGGGCTCGGGTGAGTTCCGGGATGGTTTCGGATCATTTTTCCTTGTTTTGCAACTGCTGGAACTGATATCTGGTATTGTTCTTCGCGAACGCGAAGAGTCTCACGCGTTCGCGAAGAAGGATTTTGGATGGCTGGGATTTGCTCATCGCGAACGCGATGAAGAAGACGCGAACGTGAAGAAGGCAGCTGAGGAAAGCCTACGCGAGCGCGAGTGGGCAGACGCGAATGCGAAGAGGAAGGGGAGTTGGGGGCCTGCCTGACGTTAAGCCTTTGCGAACGCAACTCTTGTCTCGCGAACGCGAAGGGAAAAGGTCGGAAGGCATCACGAACGCGATGAGGATATCGCGAATGCGAAGAAGGAATCTTGGCAGCATATTTTTTGTGCTTCACGAACGTGAAGCTATGGTCGCGAATGCGATAAAGGCACTTCTCGGCAGAATTAAAAGTTCCAAAACGGGGGTTTTGAGTTCATAACACAAAATCAAATTGGGAGCTCGGTAGAAGGCGATTTTTGGAGAGATTCTTACGTGGGTGTTTGGGGTAAGTGATTCTTATCCAGTTCTGATTAATTGCTATGATTATGTCTTTAAATCCATCATTTAATGAGTGAATTAAGTTGAAATAATTTAGAAAACCCTCTTGATTTAAATTTAAGATTTGGAGGTCGATTTGTTATTGAAATTCGATAAAATTGGTATGGTTGAACTCGTATCAGAATGTGTCTTCGAATTTCATAAAAATTATGTCGGGTTCCGATAGGCGAGTCTCGCGTTGACTTTTGTTGACTTTTTGGAAATGTTTTTTACGTCGACGTATTATTATCCGGAATTGTTTTCAATGAATATTAATGAAGTTATACAATTAATTTGGATAGCTTTGAGCGGCTCGGAGGTCAATTCAAGCAAGAAGGCGATTTTGGAATAATCGGCATAACTTCAAAAAGGTAAGTATCTTGCCTAACTTCGAGTGGGGGAATTATCCCTTAGGCATCGAGTCTTATGTGCTATTTGTGAAAATGTGAAAAGCCGTGTACGCGAAGTGACGAGTATGTACTCGAGCTTATATGTGCAAATTTTATTGTGTTAAAGTCTTAGGCATTATTGTGTAGTAAATTGGATAATCGTTGGCATTTATTAAATCATTTATTTTCCATGCCTAAATCGTTGTTTGTCGAATTTGTTTTTATATGACAATTTGATATGATTGTTATTTGAATATTTATGTAATTCTGTGAGTTTGTTGGTTTGATATTTCTTGGAATTTAATCTCATTATGGATTTTTCCTATACAAATAATTAATTAAATGAGCTTAAGAAGAGGTATTTATATAATTATTGGGAATGTGGATTAATGAAGGCGTTGCTTTTTGCTGAGTAATTTCTATCTATGTTGATTGTTTTGAGGTCTTATACACATTGTGTGGAGCCTTCGGCTATTTGTTTTGAAATCAATTGATTTGTTATATTCTTTGGAATTGGTTGTGGCCATTGGAAAAATTGTGATATGAATTGATTTTGTTACGTTGTCGTGATAATTTTCCGTGTAAATTGTTGTGTTGTGTGAGTTGTTATTTTGAGGATATAAGGGTAGCATTCGACTGTTGATATTATGTGGGTATAATGGTGGCATTTCACTGTTGTTATGTGTATTGGGATATTGTCTGGGCGGAGTGATAAGGGTGGCTATAGGAGAGATAAGGGTGGCTATAGGAGCAATAAGGGTGGCTATTGATATTGTCAAGGCGGAAGGATAAGGGAGGCTATTATAGGAGTGATAAGGGTGAATATAGGAGTGATAATAGTGACTATTGATATTGTCAGGGTGGAGTGATAAGGGTGGCTATAGGAGAGATAAGGGTAGCTATTGTCAGGGATGATATGTGATGACGTGGAGTGGTTGCATTGGTGATTTTTATGTGATGTTGTGATTTTTCTTGTGTTTAGTTTTATATCTTGTGCAATTTATCTTCTTGTTGGTGAATTGATAATAGTCTGATTTATGTTGAAATTGGGAACCTGTGGCTATTGCCAGGTGGATAATGAAAAGAAATGTGGGAACGAGGTTCTGTGAGTAAATAATGATGATATTGGCACATGAATTGTCCGTGCAGTTGAGATATGAAATGTGGGCACGAAGTGCCGGGGAAAATATGATGGATTTATTATTGGCACGTGAACTGTCAGTGTAGATGTGATATGAAAAATGGGCACGAGATGCCGGGGAAATATGATGATTTAATTATGGGCACAAAGTGCCATGAAAAATATGAAAGTAGGCTGAGACCCGTGTTTACAAAAAATATAAAAAAGGGCTGAGACCCATATTTTTATGATTATGAAATGTGGTGTCACATGGTGACTTTTAATTGAAAGAATTATATTAAAAATATTTATTTGGAAGGATTTTATTCAAAAAGTAGTATTTGAAGGAAACTATATTTGAAAAAGATTTATTGAAAGAATTATATTTGAAAGATATTTATTTGAGGAAATTATATTTGAAAAAGAGTTATTTGGAAGAATATATGTGAAAGATATTTATTTGAAGGACTTTATTTAATTGGGTGTACTTGTATTTTTTATTTGTTAAGCGATATTACTGGTGTTCTTGTTGCCCTGTTGTGCATATCACTGGTTGATTTGTGTTGCCCTTATTGTTATTTGTTTCTTATTATTTTGTATATCATATTGCACAGGTTATTAGACTAGTGAGTGTCTTGACTGTACCTCACCTCTACTCCACTGAGGTTAGTCTTGATACTTACTGCGTACCGACTATGGTGTACTCATACTACACTTTTGCACATTTTTGTGTAGAGACAGGTATTGGAAATATCAGACTCGGAAAGAGTTAGAGGGGGATCGCAAGGATTCAAAGTAGAGCTGTTTGGTCGTCGCAGTTCCTTGGAGTCTTTCCATTTTATTGTACTGTTATTTATTATTCAAACAGTATTGAGTATTCGATCCTTGAGATCATTTCATGTATTCAGTTAGAGTTCGTGACTCAGTACTACCAGTCTTAGGAGGTAGTTTGTAACTATTTCATTGTTAGTTTCTATTCTTTTTTTAAAAAAACCGTTTCGAAATGTAATGAAAATCGGCTTACCTAGTCTTAGATACTAGGTGCCATCACGACGCCTGTAGTGGGATTCTGGGTCGTGACAGCTAATTATATCAATTCGGGTATGAACAAGATTGATAATTTGAATGATATCAGTTGATCATGATAATATATGTTTGAGGTGCATTAATAATGGTTTATGGTCTAAGAAGAGACCTAAGGCTAAGTCAAGTTGAAACTTTTATGATGGGCTAAAGTTTCAAGTGAGTTCGCATAAGATCTAACTTCCAACGAGCATAACTCTCACGATATGAAGAGTTATATAGTGTATAACCTATTAAATTAAATCTCTTTGATTCTAGTTTCCAACGCATTAAACCTTTAGTCAGTTGGATAAGTATATAATAAAAGGTATGGCCATTTTAATGGACCTGTGTCATATGCGTGCCCAGATGCGCGGCCGCAGATATTTGAGACTTTCTGCCTCAGGTGCGCGGCCGGATGCGCGGCCACTTGCCCAGGTGCGCGGCTACGCACATAGAGCCTATTAAATAACTCCAAGGACGGGTAGAGAGAGGGGCTAAGTCATTTCTTCAATACTAGGGCTTTCTCTCCATCACCATCCGGCCAAGGCTTCTAATACACTCCTAAGGTAAGTTTTTAAGTGTGTTTTTATGATGATTTCACTTCTCAATCACTAGTTACAACAAGGTTTTGATTAGATTCCATAGGATTGCTTCAAAATCTCAAGAACACCCCAAAAGTTGTCTTTCAAGATTTGGTCTATAATAGATATGACTACTACCTCTAACTAATTCATGGTGATTATTTATGTACGAAATATGTGTTAGGACTTATGGGATGGTGATTGGAAGCAATAAGTGCCCAACCTAGGTGTGTTGGTATTGTAGAGATTGTAAAATGAATTAGTTGATAAGATTTGTGGTTGGGAGTGAATTGTTGGGCATGCATTTGCTAAGGGAAGTTATGGATGACCTAGAGACTATTGTAAGATCAATCATTTGTGTGGAAGGTGATTGTTAGGTGAAGAAATTTCATTGAAGGAGGTTGTAGAAAAATATACACATTAGATGTTTGATAAAATGTCTAAATGACTTAAAGTATAGAAATCTTGCTAATATTGGCACAATTGTGTTACATTATTATAGACTGAAATTTGTTTAGTGTGGTAGACCATCGTAGTAATATAAAGAGGCGAATTTTAGATTTGAGCCGTCTGGAGGTGGATTCACACTAAGATCATTTAAAGTATTGGTTTAGTTTCGTCGAGGTAAGTATCTTGCCTAAACTTGAGTGTGGGAATTACCCCTTAGGCATTGAGTTGTATGTGCTATTTGTGTAATATGAAAGCGGTGTACGCGAGGTGATGAGTACGTACATGGTTTATATGTGCAATTATTATTGGTTGAAATTTGTAGACGCCCTTATGTATCAAATTGGAAAATTATTAGAATTTAGTAAATCCTTGAATTGTCATGCCCCATTCCTTGTTCATCAAATTTGTATTTTATTTGATAATTTGGTGTTATTGTCACTTGCATTTTTATGTGAATTCCGTATGTGGTTGATTTGATAATTTTCTTGGAATTAAATTCATTATGGAATTCTTATCTGCAAATAATTATTAAATAAGCTTTAAAAGAGGCGCTAATACATTTATCAAAAATTTGGATTAAAAAAGCATTGTCCTATGTTGAGTTACTTTTCCATCTCTATTGTTGTTTTGAGGTTTTATATACGTTATGCAGATCCTTGGACTATTTGTTGAGAAATATATTGATTTTGCTATATCTTTGGAATTGGTTGTGGTCATTGGGCAAATTGTGATATGAATTGTTGTATTGTGTTGTCGTTTAAATACTCTCCTTGATGTTATTTATGCTTCCTACTTTTCTTGTTAATGATATACATGTGCTTGGTAAGGAAGAGTGTAAAGCACAAATGGTGATGCCATGCCATTTGATTTATATTTTCATGTGAGGGAGAGTGTAAAGCACGAAGGGTGATGCCGTGCCATTGAGAGTGTATAACAAGCGCTTCACATCGCATAAGATTGAATTTGAAGGAAATGTAAGCATAAGCCTCAAAGGAATCGAATCGCACGATGAGGAATCAAGAAGGGAAGTATTCCTAACAGCCCTGTAGCTTCTCGAAGATAAGCACAGACGTCTTCGTACCGATCTGCAAGGCTCTACTAGACTCGCTCATGACTCGTGAGACCTAAATGAACCTAGTGCTCTGATACCATGTTGTCACGACCCAAAATCCAAAAAACAAAGGCCGTGATGGCGCCCGACACCACTGTCAGGCAAGCCAACCATAATCAATTAACTTAATTACCCATTTTAGTATTTTTGAAATGAAAATTTCTTCAATGAAATTGTAGAGATAAAACTCATAGAGTAAATGATAAATATTTTTAGCAACTAAATTTCTAAACAATTCAGAACTATTCCCAAAACCCGGTGTCACAAGTGCATGAGCATTTACTAGGGAATTAAAATAACATACAGCATCTGTCCAGAATACAAATTAGACAGGAAAATATAATAACTCTGAAGGAGACTCTGTTAGCTGCGGATCGTAATATAGAATGCAGCTCACCTATGTCCCCACAATTATTAACCACACCTCTGCGCCCGCAAGGCCGCTATACCTATATGTACCTGCACAATAAAATATGCAGCAAGTGCAGTATGAGTACGAAAACAACGTGTACCCAATAATTATGAAGCCTAATCTCGAAGTGATAGAGATGAGATAGCCGACTTTGACGCTCACTATGGGTCAATAATAATAATTGGAATAAATTATAATTATTCAAATCAGCATGATTCACAGAGTTAACAATAATTTTATTCCATTAGCAGAAATAATAAAAAAATCCTTCAAATGCAACAATTTTCCAATTTATTAATTAAATCATGAAATTTTAATAAAACTTCCAATTTATCGAATAGCTTTACAAGCTGCAATTCAATTTCAATAAATTTTCAATTAATTAATTAGTCTCATTTACAAGAATAACAATAATTCCCTAACAAGCAGGAATAATAATTCATTAAATTTCAAAGATTTTCAATTCATCAATTAGCTTCGCAAGCTGAAATAAACTATTAAGGTATCGTGTAATTATTATTATTAAGCACGATTTATGCCGAGGACGTACGACCCAATCCAGAGTATCGTGTACACTGTCGAGGGAC
>AWOL01S0057826.1:41477-52890 GCA_000715115.1 Nicotiana otophora
AGATAAAACTCATAGAGTAAATGATAAATATTTTTAGCAACTAAATTTCTAAACAATTCAGAACTATTCCCAAAACCCGGTGTCACAAGTGCATGAGCATTTACTAGGGAATTAAAATAACATACAGCATCTGTCCAGAATACAAATTAGACAGGAAAATATAATAACTCTGAAGGAGACTCTGTTAGCTGCGGATCGTAATATAGAATGCAGCTCACCTATGTCCCCACAATTATTAACCACACCTCTGCGCCCGCAAGGCCGCTATACCTATATGTACCTGCACAATAAAATATGCAGCAAGTGCAGTATGAGTACGAAAACAACGTGTACCCAATAATTATGAAGCCTAATCTCGAAGTGATAGAGATGAGATAGCCGACTTTGACGCTCACTATGGGTCAATAATAATAATTGGAATAAATTATAATTATTCAAATCAGCATGATTCACAGAGTTAACAATAATTTTATTCCATTAGCAGAAATAATAAAAAAATCCTTCAAATGCAACAATTTTCCAATTTATTAATTAAATCATGAAATTTTAATAAAACTTCCAATTTATCGAATAGCTTTACAAGCTGCAATTCAATTTCAATAAATTTTTAATTTATCAATTAGTCTCATTTACAGGAATAACAATAATTCCTTAACAAGCAGGAATAATAATTCATTAAATTTCAAAGATTTCCAATTTATTAATTAGCTTCGCAAGCTGAAATACAATATTAAGGTATCGTGTAATTATTATTATTAAGCACGATTTCTGTCGAGGACGTACGACCCGATCTAGAGTGTCGTGTACACTGCCGAAGGACGTGCGGCACGATCCATAGATGCATCTATCCTGCCGAGGTATTCGGCCCGCTCCACAAGATAGAAGGACATTTTTCTTATGTACCTCTGGGAATGAGAGTATGTTTATTATAAGATAAATTCGAGAGGATGAACAATTTCTTTTAACAATTAATTAATTTAAACAGAAAATCGAGCATATGAGATTTCCATCCTTCAATATCTTTATCTAACAATTCACAATATATTCACATATATATAAATTAATATTAATTAAATAAGAAATACAATTTATACAAGTAATTCATGCTTTGAGTCCTAAACTTCCCGGACTTTAGCATTAATAGTAGCTACGCACGGACTCTCGTCATCTCGTGTGTACGTAGCCCCCGTAATTAGTAACAATTATTCAATTTAATCCCTATGGGGTAATTTTCTCCTCACAAGATTAGACAAGAGACTTACCTTGTCTCAAAGTCCACTTTTCGATTACCACGTCGCGTAAAAACTTCAATTCGATGCCGAAAAATCCAAAACTATCCAAAAGTTATATAAAATAATTAATATATGCTCAAAAATTCGAAATTATCTATTAAATAAATTACTTTATCCAAAATGGTAAAATTCCTAAAATTTACCCCGGGCCCACGTGCCCGGATTTCGGAAATATTCGGAGGGAATCGTTACCCATAATCTCAAGAACTCAGATATATCATTTCTATCCAATTCCATAACCATTTTCGTGATGAAAAATCAAAAATACCAATTTCTAGGTTTTTCTTCAAAACTCCAAATTTTTATAACATTTCATGTCTAAATCCATGTATAAACCTTGTATTTAACTCACAACTAGTAGGAATCACTTACCTCATGGTTGATGGTGGAAATGGTGCTCAAAAATCGTCCCCAAAATCGGCTCCCATGAAGAAATGGAGTGGAAATGAGTCCAACCCCCGTCTTTAACAGAACACTGCCCAGAACTGTTCTTCTTCGCGTTCGCGACAAATGCCTCGCGTTCGCTAAGGCCAAATGTTCCTGCCCCAGTATTTCCCCTTCACGTTTGCGTGACTAGTGTCGAGTTCGCGAAGGCCTGTCCATGCAAGGCATCGCGTTTGCGTTCAAGCCATCGCGTTCGCGTAGGACTAATAGCCTTAGGCCCATCTCCTCCTTTCTTCTACGGGTTCGCAATTGACCTTTCGCGTTCGCGCAGTTTTCCTCAGTCAATCCCTCCGCGTTCGCGAACTACACCTCGTGTTCGCGAAGGCCAAAACCCAGCGGCCTCAAAACTCCTCTTCGCGTTCGCGACCCACTGATCACGTTCGCGAAGCACAAGATAGCAGCCACCATTTTCCTTCTTCGCGGACGCAGGACTCCCTTCGCGTTCGCGAAGAACAAAACCAGAACCAGCAAACCAACAACAGCTTTTCATCCAAATTCGATCCGAAACCACCCCAAAACACATTCGAGGCCCCCGGGACCCCGTACAATTATACCAACCTATCCTAAAACACAACGCGAACTCGCTCGAGGCCTCAAATCGCATCAAACAATATCGAAACCATGAATTGCGCATTGATTCAAGCCTAATAAACTATTGAACTTCTAACGCCCACATCCGATGCCGAAACCTATCAAATCAAGTCCGATTGACCTCAAATTTTGCACACAAGTCATAATTGACATTTTGGACCTGCTCCAACTTCTGGAATCGAAATCCGACCCTGATATCAAAAAGTCAACTCCCCGGTCAAACTTCCAAACTTAAATTCTTGTTTTAGCCATTTCAAGCCTAATTTCACTACGGACTTCCAAATACAATTTCGATCATGCTCCTAAGTCCAAAATTACCATACGGAGCTGTTGGAATCATCAAAATTCTATTCCGGGGGTCGTTTGCACATAATTCGACATCCGATCACTATTTGAACTTAAATGTTTTAAGTGTTTCATCAAAATTTCATATCTCGGGCTAGGGACCTCGAAATTTGATTTCGGGCATACGCCCAAGTCCCAAATCACGATACGGACCTACCGAAACTGTCAAAATACTAATCCAAGTCCGTTTGCTCAAAATGTTGACCAAAGTCAAACTTGGCATTTTAAGGCTAACTTAAGGAACCAAGTATTCCGATTTCAACCCGAACACTTCCAAATTCCGAACCAACCATCCTCGCAAGTCATAAACTAATAAAAGCACATTCGGGGAGTTTTATTTTAGGGAACAGGATTCTAAAAGTTAAAATGACCGATTGGGTCATTACAACTATATTGCACAGGTTATTAGACTAGTGAGTGTCTTGACTGTACCCCGTCACTACTCCACTGAGGTTAGTCTTGATACTTACTGGGTACCGACTGTGGTGTACTCATACTACACTTCTGCATATTTTTGTGCAGAGTTAGGTATTGGAGATATCGGACTCGGGAAAAGTTAGAGTGTGATCGCAAGGATTCAAGGTAGAGCTGTTTGGTCGTTGTAGTCCCTTGCAGTCTTTCCATTTTATGGTACTGTAATTATTAATCAAACAGTATTGAGTATTCGATCCTTAAGATCATTTCATGTATTCAATTAGAGTTCGTGACTCAGTATTACCAGTCTTGGGAGGTCGTTTGTGAATATTTTCATTGTTGGTTTTGACACCTGTATTGAATTAAAAAAATTTGGCTTGAATTGAAATTATAATCGGCTTACTTAGTCTTAGAGACTAAGTGCCATCACGACGCCTGTGGTGAGATTTTAGATTGTGACAAAAACCTTTGAAGAAAACCTGTTTATTAGATGTGTGGCAGTCAAGACACAATCCCCCAATAGGAAATAGGTAAATTTGATTTAAAGAGCAAAGATCTTGATGTTTCTAAAAAATGCTTGTGTTTTCTCTCCCCAACTCCATTTTGTTGTGGAGAAGCAACACAAGTGGTTTGATGTTGAATTCCCTGAGAAAGAAAAAACTCGACTATGACTTCCCACTACCCAATTCAAAAGCATTATCAGATCTTATGATCTTACCTTTAGAGTGAAGCTATCTTTCCCCATAGCTAAGAAGGATTTGAGAATTGGAAAAGTATTTGACTTGGTACTTAGTAAGTAAGTCCATGTCCCTCGATGAAAATCATCAACAATTGTTAGAAAATATCTATATCTATCATAGGTTGGATTGCCATAAGGTCCCCAAGTATCTATATGAATTAAATCAAACACATTCTTGGTGGAAATGGAACTAGAGGGAATGGGGAGTTTGGACTATCTTGCCATAGGACAAACAACACAAGGAATAGAAAACTTAGAACAAGAAGAAACATGAATAAAAGAAATATTTTTCATATTTCTAAAAGGTAGGCCTAATCTATAATGCCACGATTTCTCTTTTACATTGGAATCTGAAGAAGTAAAACAAGAATATAAAGCAAGTTTAGAATGTTTCTCTTTAAAATTCCTGCTAGATAAAGAATTACTATTAGGCTGAACTTGAACTAAATTCTTAGAAATGGCTGCAGAAGGCCTTGATTGAAGAATGTAAAGTCCTCCTCTCTCTACCAATCTCCAGATGGCTCTTCAGTGAAGGGCCCTACATCAGAAACCAGTAGAAGGGATAAAAAAGCATTGAGTGACTGAGTTGCTTACATAACTTGTGAACAGACAGGAGATTATACTTAAAGGAAGAAACATACAAAATATTTTGTAAGACCAGATTAGAAAAGAGTGCAACAAATCCATAAAGAGTAATTAGGACCTTTTGAGAGTTGGGAAGATTAACTATTCTAGGCTTGATTAAATGCTTAAGTTCAGTAACGAATCATTTATTATAAGACATGTGTTCAGAAGCTCCACTATCTAAAATCCAAGATTGAGTATTGATTTGAAAAAAACATGCAGGGGATTTGAAATATCTAGGTATACCAGCACAATTGGCAATGGCAGAACCATCAGAGGTAATGGCTCCTTGCTGACCAAGCTTGGCTTGTTGAAGGAGTTGAAGTAGCTGTGCTACATTCTCTTTGGTGAGTGGCTTTGATTCTGAGTCTGCAACTATTTGTTCCTCTTCATTATTTGTAGTGAATGCATTGTTTGCCTGAGTTGCTCCCTGAAATTTTCTCTGCTTTGTAAATTTAAAATCTGTTGGAAACCCATGGATTATATCACACTTTTCAATGCTATGACCTGGCTTCTTACAATAAGCACATATCCCTGGGTATTTCTTTGCATCTGAACCCCCTTTCTGTCCCTTGTAGTCATTAAACTTCTCCCCCCCTCCTCCGTCTGATTAGCAAAAAAGGAAGTTAACTCCCCTGGATAAGTAGGGGTATCATAAATCTCCCTCTACTTTTCATCCTGCATAACTAGTAAGTATGCTTGACAAATGGATGGCAGGGGAGAAGACACGAGTATATTGCTCTTAACTCCTACAAATGAGTCATTCAGACCCATGAGAAATTGTAGTAGTCTCTCATCCTGATGAGATTTCATAGCCTTAGACTTAGCACTACAGTCACAGTTGCACAAACAAGCAGAGAAGGTATTGAGGGCATCTAATTCATCCCATAAACTTTTCGTTTTAGTGAAGTAAGTAGAAACACTATGGTTACCTTTGTAACGATCCTACCGGTCGTTTTGAGAGTTATAGCCCCGTTTCCCCCATTTCTGCTTTCTTTTGTGCTTTTCAACTATATTATGTTCTACCGGGTTAGTTGGTTCGGGTCCAGAGTGGTTTCGGAGTGGATTGAGACACGTAGTCTCTAAAGTAGAAGCTTAAGTTGGAAAAGTTAACCGGATATTGACTTATGCATAAACGATCTCGGATTTGAATTCTGATGGTTCTATTAGCTTTGTCAGGTGATTTTGGACTTAGAAATGCGTCCGGAATATGATTTGGAGGTCCGTAGTAGAATTAGGCTTGAATTGACGAAAGTTGAAAATTTGGCGATTTTAGTCGGCAGTGGAAAATTTGATATCGGGGTCTGAATGGAATTTTGGAAGTTGGAGTATGTTTGTAGTATCATTTGTGAAGTGTGTGTAACATTTGAGGTTATTCGGACGTGGTTTGGTTGGTTTCGGCATCAGTAATCGAATTTGGAAGTTTAGAAGTTCTTAGGCTTGAATCCGAGGGTAATTTGATGTTTTGATGTTGTTTTGAGTGATTTGAAGGTTCGACTAAGTTCATATGTTGATATATGACTTGTTGGTATGTTTGGTTGAGGTCCCGAGGGGATATGGGTAATTTCGGGGGGTTAACGGATTGTTTGAAGTTAAAAAATGCAGCTGAAGCTGCAACTACTGATATTTTCGCACCTGCGGAGAGGGGAGCCGCAAGTGTGATGTCGCAGGTGCGCGTGGGAGTTCGCTGGTGTGGACAGTATTGAGGTATGCTGGGTTCGTAGGTGCATAGAAGAAGTCGCATCCGCGAGTCCGCAGATGCGGATAGATGCCCGCAAAAGCGGAAGGGAGGAGGTCAGGCAGTGGCCGCAGGTGCGAGGTCTTTTCCGCACCTGTGTTGTCGCAGATGCGGACATGGAGCGCAAGTGAGAAGTTTTGGGCTTTTATGATTTTCCGCAGGTGCGGTCGTTTTTGCGCAGATGCGGTACCGCAGGTGCGCATATTTGGCCGCAGGTGCAAAAGACCTGGGCAAAAACTATAAATTGAACACTTAGCGAATTTTGGTTCATTTCCACCATTTTCAAGTCTGTTTTTGGAGCTTTTGGAGTGATATTTGGAAGGGGATTCACTGAGGTAAGTTGCTTGTCCTCTATTATCATTAGCTATGGTGTTTTCCCGTTAGTGTCTCACCTAATTAGTATGATGTTTTGATTGAAATAAAGGGTTAGGGCTTGGGATTTTGGAGAGAGTAATTTGGGGATTTGAGGGACCAAATGATGCCGGATTTTGATGAATTTAGTATGGGTAGACTCGAAAGTGAATGAGCTTTCATGTTTTGTAACTTTTGCCGGATTTCGAGATGTGGGCTCAGGGGCGGTTTTGAGCCAATTTCGGATTTTTGGTCTATATTGATAGTTTTTCTTGTGGAATTCATTCCTTTAGTATAAAATTATGGTATTGTACTGATTGTGAATAGATTCGGAGAATTTGGAGGCCGAATTGAAGGGCAAGAGCATCGCGGAGTAGGGATTTGATCGGTTTGAGGTAAGTAACAGTTTTAAATCTGGTTTGAGTGTATGAAACCCGGAGTTTGGTATGATATGACTGTTTGGAGGTGACACCCATGCCGGGTGACGGGTGTGTGGGTGTACGCCATGAGGAATTGAGACTTGGTTCGTCCCGGGAGACTGCAAATTTAATAGCCTTTAATTGTGTTTATATGCATTCCTCTCTACTAGAACTTGACTGCTTTCATGTTAGAAATCATGCTTAGGCTATATTCCTGCTCATGGTAGTTATACTCAGACATAGTGATTTCTGTACATGTTTACCTCAGTCTCTGTTATTTGTTTTTCCTGGATGATATATTGTAACACTTTGATTTGGGCTGTTTTCCCTTTCTTTATAGAGATCTATAAGACTAGAGAGGTTCATGACTGAGTAAGGTCGAGGGCCTGGCTGTGAGGTATTGTTATATGGCACGTGAGTTTTCCGTGCGGATCCTTATGTTTATACTCTGGCACGTGAGTTGTCCGTGCAGCACGTGAATTGTCCGTGCGGATCCAGATATGATATTATAGCACGTGAGTTGTCCGTGTGGATTAGCGCTTGAGATGTAGGAGCCCCTCATGAGTCTAAACACCCCCAGTGAGCGCAGGTACCTATTGAGAGTGTATTGAGGGCTGAGAACCGAGAGTGTGAGCTGTTGAGATGGGTTGAGTGACTGCTGCTGTGAGAGGTTGTACTTGCTTTTGTTTATTGTTGCACTTAGTTGTTATCTATTGTTGTTGTGAAATTTCAGGAAGATTCATATCTGTTTTACATGAGCGCGAACTGATTTGACTTATACCACAGGATTTGAAAGCATGTTCACTCTTTACTGAAAACTTTTAAAATGAATTGTACTGTATAGCTCGTCACTGCTTCTAAATTCCTTATTTATTTATGTTACTTGCTGAGTTGGTTGTACTCATGCTACACCCCGCACTTCATGTGCAGATCTAGGTGTGTTTGATCACGGAGGTCGTTGAGTTCGAGAGGATCGAGTACCAGAGACTACGAGGTAGCTGCCGGAGTCCGCAGGACCTTGTCTCTCCTTCTATATGCTTCTTTCTGTCTTATATTAATGCTTAGACACTGGTTGTATTAGTTTGGTTATCTAAATGCTCATGACTTAGTGATACCCCGATGTCGGGCTATGTTTCCGCACTTATGTTTTTATTTGAGTTTTACCCCGTATTTATGAAAAACAAGAACTCTGAATATTTTAAATGTCTTAATTCACTTTGTTAAAATTTTGAAAGAGTCTTGGAAAGGTCGGCTTGCATAGTACCACGATAGGAGCCATCACGACGGGTTCGGTTTTGGGTCGTGTCAAGTTGGTATCAGAGCCCTAGGTTACATAGGTCTCACGAGTCATGAGCGGGTTAGTAGAGTCTTGCGGATCGGTACGGAGAGGTTTGTACTTATCTTTGAGAGGCTGCAGAACCCTTAGGAAAATTTCACATTCTTTGATTTTTGTCGTGCGAATCTGTTTATTCTGGTAATTAAACACCTGTTATTTCATTCTCTCACAGATGGTGAGGACTCGTGCTACCGATCAGGAGGGCCAGCCACCAGTACCACCAGCCAAGGCCGCGATAGGCCGAGGCCGCGGTAGAGGCTGTGATAGGGGCAGAAGTACAACCCGTACAGCATCTGGGGCAGTACCTATAGATCCACCAGTTGTCCCAGATCAGGACCAAGTTCCAGTTGTTGATGCACCAACTCAGGCACCACCTGTGCCTATTGTGATTCCAGGTCTTTAGGAGGCCCTAGCTCAGATTCTGACAGCGTGTACCGGCCTTACTCAGGCTTTCTCTATCTCGATGGTCACAACCACTTCTCAGGCCGGGGGAGGCACTCAGACTCCCGCCGCTCGCTCACGCGAGTAGGTTGTTCAGAGACTCCAGACACCGGAGGCAACACCAGCCCAGCCGATTGCAGCTGCTCAGGACTATGTGCTTCCTACTATGCCCGAGGATGATCAACGTAGGTTGGAGAGGTTTGGGAGACTCCAGCCTCCACCTTTCAGTGGCACAAAGAGAGAGGATGCCCAAGACTTCTTGGACAGGTGTCAGAGGATACTCCGTACTGCTGGTATTCTGGAGACTTGTGGAGTCTCATTCACTACTTTTCAGTGTTTTGGGGCTGCACTCAGATGGTGGGAGACTTACAAGAGGCGTAGGCCTGTTGGCGCAGCACCCCTTACTTGACAGCAATTCTCCGTGGTCTTTTTGGAGAAGTTCGTGCCTCAGTCCCGTAGAGAGGAGCTGCACAGACAGTTTGAGTCAGCTTCGCTAGGGCGATATGTCTGTGATGCAGTATGAGATGTGATTCTCAGAGTTGGACCGTCATGCTATCTGGTTGGTTCCCACAGACAGGGAGAGGGTCATGAGGTTTATATATCGTCTCACTTTTCAGCTACGGTTGCTCATGACCAGAGAGAGGGTGTATGGTGCTACCTTTGATGAGGTTGTCGACATTGCTCGGCAAACTGAGATGGTTTGCGGTCAGTAGAGGGTTGAGAGGAAGACCAAGAGGCCTCATGGTCAGGGTGGATTCAGTGGTGCTCCTTTTGGGGGTCAGTTCCAGCACGGTAGAGGTCGTCATTTCAGACAAGCTCAGTCAGCTCGGCCATTTCACCGTAGTGCATCATCTGGCCATGGTTCTCACAATCATCAGCAGGGCCAGTCATCATTTAGTGCACCACCAGCGTAGAGTTCTCATCATGCCCTGCCCACTCAGGTATCCTCAGATAGTTCTTTTGGGTATCAAGAGCAGCAGTTGCATCAGAGGAGGGGTTGTTTCAAGTGCAGAGATTTTGGTCACATTATGAGAGATTGCCCTAGGCTATTGGGTGGGACTCCACAGCGGAGTACTTGGCCGATGGCACTAGCACCAGCTCCTCCACCACTCGCCCAGTCAGCTAGGGGTAGAGCTCAGCCAGCTAGGGGCGGAGCCCAGTCACCTAGGGGTCATCCGAGAGGGGGAGGCAGATCAGGGGGTGGTCAGTACCGTTTCTATGCCCTCCCTGCCAGACCAGATGCTATTGCTTCAGATGCTGTGATTACATGTATTGTCTCAGTTTGTCACAGAGATGCCTATGTATTATTTGACCTTGGTTCCACGTATTCATATGTTTTCTCATATTTCACCCATTTTCTGGATATGCCCCGTGAGTCTTTAGTTTCATCTGTTCATGTATCTACTCCTGTGGGTGATACTATTATTATGGACCGCGCATATCGGTCATGTGTGGTGACTATTAGGGGTCTGGAGACCCGAGTGGACCTTTTGTTGCTCAGTATGGTTGACTTTGATGTGATATTGGGTATGGATTGGTTATCCCCATGTCATGCTATTCTAGATTGTCACGCTAAGACCGTGACGTTAGCGATGCCAGGATTTTCGATGGTTGAGTGGAGTGGTTCTATAGATTATGTACCTAGTAGGGTGATTTCATGTTTGAAGGCTCAGCGTATGGTTGAGAAGGGTTGCCTATCTTATTTGGCGTTTGTGAGGGATGTTATACAGAGACTCCTGCCATTGATTCTGTTCCGGTGGTACGTGATTTTTCGGATGTGTTTCCTGCAGACCTGCCGGGCATTCCGCCTGATAGGGATATTGAATTCGGTATTGATTTGGTGCCGGACACTCATCCCATTTCTATTCCACCGTATCGTATGGCACCGGTAGAGTTGAAGGAGTTAAAGGAACAACTTCAGGAACTTCTTGATAAGGGGTTTATTCGACCTAGTGTGTCACCTTGGGGTGCACCGATTGTATTTGTAAAGAAGAAGGATGGTTCCATGAGGATGTGCATTGATTACAGATAGTTGAACAAGGTCACAGTCAAGAACAAGTATCCTTTGCCTCGTATTGATAATTTATTTGACCAGCTTCAGGGAGCGAGGGTGTTCTCCAAGATTGATTTGAGGTCCGGTTATCACCAGCTGAAGATTCGGGATTCAGATATTCTTAAGACAGCTTTCAGGACCCGATATGGCCATTATGAGTTCTTGGTAATGTCTTTTGGGCTGACCAATGCCCCAACAGCGTTCATGTATTTGATGAATAGTGTATTCCAGTCATATTTGGACTCATTCATTATTGTATTCATTGATTACATCTTGGTGTACTCTCGTAGCCAGGAGGAGCATGCCCAGCATTTGAGGGTTGTATTGCAGAGATTGAGGGAGGAGAAGCTTTATGCAAAGTTCTCCAAGTGTGAGTTTTGGCTCGGTTTAGTAGCATTCTTGGGGCACGTGGTGTCCAGTGAGGGTATTCAGGTGGATCCGAAGAAGATATAGGCGGTGCAGAGTTGGCCTAGACCGTCCTCAGCCACGGAGATTAGGAGCATTCTTGGTTTGGCGGGTTATTACCGTCGCTTTGTGGAGAGATTTTCATCTATTGCATCGCCCTTGACCAAATTGACCCAAAAGGGTGCTCCATTCAGGTGGTCGGATGAGTGTGAGGAGAGCTT